>LBNU01035124.1:57005-101681 GCA_014162995.1 Artemisia annua
GATAATGGGAGCTGAGTCAACAGTACTTTGCTCAACAGTACTTTGCTCCTTGTTAACAGTACTTTGTTCCTTGTCAATAGAGTCTGTATCAGGAACATCTGTAGTACTAACATTGACACCATGAACTATGAACTGTGAATCTTCTTCTTCTGAATGAACAACTTGATTCTCCTCCCTAACAGGCACATAGTTCATAGAAGGAGTTAACACATCAAGGTCAAACATCCAATCAGGACCTTTACCTCTTTGGTTTGGCTGATCTTCAAGGAATTCAACATCTAGACAGTCTTGAACCTTCCTTGTAACCCTGTTATACACCCGAAAACCTTTACTATTGGTACAGTAACCCAATAGGTATCCTTCATCTGACTTGCCATCAAACTTACCCAAATTATCAATGGTGTTAAGGATAGTGAGAGGACATCCAAAAGGTTTCATAAAGCTGATGCTGGGTTTCCTGCCCATAAGTAACTCATAGGGTGTCTTCATCTGAGGTTTGGTGATAGAAACTCTATTTAAAGTATAACAAGCAGCACTTACTGCTTCAGCCCAAAACTGAATAGGTAAGAGTGAATCTGCAAGCATTGTTCTTGCTGCTTCTATCAAGGTTCTGTTCTTTCTTTCTGCAACTCCATTCTGCTGAGGAGTTCTAGCAATGCTAAATTCCCTCTTGATTCCTTTGTTGGCACAACAATCATCCATAAGCTTATTTTTGAATTCAGTTCCATTATCACATCTAATACCTCTAACTTTGAGTCTCAATTGATTTTCCAGGGATATTATTAGATCATGAATAGCATCAAAAGTATCATCTTTAAATCCCAAGAAAAAGACCCAACTAAATCTACTACAATCATCTGTCACAACTAAGTAGTACTTCTTCTTGTTTAGGCTTAATACAGAAACAAGTCCAAACAAATCCATATGCAACAACTCCAAAGGTTCTCTGATAGTTCTTTCCCCAAGCTTTTTGCATGAATGTTGTTTCCCTTTCTTACAGGCCAAACATGAATGATCAGTCTTGAAAGTTTTGGAAGGTAAACCTCGAACTAGATTGCCTTTGACCAGCTTGTTGATATTCTTGAAATTCACACGACCTAGTCTTCTGTGCCATAGATGTGCCTCTTCAAGTGTTGCCTTTGCTACCAAACATGTAGCTCTCTCAGTGGAGGTAATATTCTTCATATCTATGCTATACACATCATTGGTTCTTGGTGCCCTCAAAATCACCAAGTTATCATCTTCAAACTTAAACTTAGGGGAGAGAATAAGACATTCTGTGTCAGTGAACAACACATGATGCTTCTTGTCACAAATCTGAGATACTGATAAAAGATTGAACTTGAGCTCATTCACATAACGAACATTCTCAAAATCAATACTTCCTGTCTTGATAGTTCCTTTGCCAGTAATTCTCCCTCCAGTAGCATCATCCCAAAATGCAACTCTTCCTCCAAAATATTCCTTAAAATCTGACAGTAGCTCCTTGTCTCTTGTCATGCTTCCAGAGCAACCACTATCAACAATTAAATGATCTTTAAGCTCCTCTTCTGGGTTGCCCTGCACAATAATAAGAAAGTTAGTTTCTTTTAGGAACCCAAGCCATTACTGACTTGTGTTCCCATTATGGGGAGACATACTTAAATTCTTTAAGTATGTAATCTCCACTGTTTTTGAAAACATGATCAATCACTTTCTTATGTTCTAAAACTTGATCTTTGATTTCAACAAAACTTTCTTTTTCAACAACACTTTCCTTTTTTCCCACATATTCTGAAAGTACTGGTTGTTTCCCAGCAGTACTTTCTTTCTTGACAAAGGAAATCTTTGGGTCTTCATTAAATATGTCTTTCGGTTCTGTCCTGTCGTGCATCCTCTTGATGAAGTCAGGGGTTTTCTCACAGAAGTATGCTATGAGTAGTTTGGTGAACCTAATGAACGGAATCACGGCCCTGTCACGATCAGTGTAAATGTGATGGAGCATGTCGCTCATTATTGGTGCAGCAAAGTTAATCGGTGTCATGGTCATCATTCCCCAGAATACTTGCATGTGTTCTACCCTTGGATGCTCATGACCACTCCTTCTTCCTGAGATGGATCTGACAATCAGCATGTAGAAAGTTCTCCATGGTTGCGGCAGATATTTGACATTGAATTTTGAGAGAAGTGTGAGTGATTCATTATCAGGAATATCGTATCCAAGATCAATGAAGTAGTCAAGGATTTCCAGTTCAGTCAGCATCGGATGATATTCGTTGTAAGTTGGTAACATGAGAGCTTCACGAAGAGTATCATAATCAATGGTGTATTGTTGACGGTCCAGCATGACGGTAAAGGATTTGTCGTCCAAGTTGGCCTTAGCAGTGTGCCAGAACTGATGGATGTAGAAGATTGGTACAGATGTGGATTTGGTGAGCAATGGCTTGCATGGATGAGCCAGAAGAATGTTCTTGACAATCTTGCATGTGTCATCAGGTATACTAAGTTTGTTGAAGTCGATGCGAATATTGTTTTGATCAATGCCTACGTTGTAGTCAGCAGGGAGGACTTCACCAAGTACAAGCAGTGGGAGGTTCTGTTCTTGTGGAACTGATTCAGAGTGTTGAGCCATTTGTGTTCTGAAAGTGTCATGTCATGAAATCAAACATCCAGATATGTTAGTCATTAGTCCGAGTTCACGTTTGATATTCAAAGACATATATGTTGCAATCATTGTCCAGTTAATTAATCTGTGATTAATGACGGTATTATTATTTAACATATAACTTAGATGATATATCATTTTGTGCACATAAGTCTTTTGGTAACATGTATAATAACACAATTCAATCACAAGATACATAACATTCTCACAATACACATATTCAAGAGGATTCATTCAATATACAAGTTTTCGAAAAAATTACAATCACTTGAATACTCAAAATATGTAATACATGATCTCGAAAATATGACCAACAATGTTCTTGAAAACTGTCACTAACGAAGATCTCGATAACTTTTGTGCAAGAAAGATCTCGATAAATTCCAAAGGAAAGATCTCGATAAATTTAATGTTCAAAAGTTCTCGATAATTCTTAGTAAAAGTTCTCGATAACTTCATTTCATATGTTCTCGATAACTTATGAAAGATCTCGATAATTTTGAAAAACTTAGGATCTCGATAATTTTATTGAGAGATTTCGAAAAATTTTAGAGAGTTCTCGATAACAGTTGTCAAGGAGAGATCTCGAAAAGCTTTTAGAAAGATCTCGATAAAATTATCAAGAAAGATCTCGATAAATTTTTCTCGAAAAATTTTCTCGAAAAAATTCTTATACAAGAATTTTTCGAAATCATTGAAGTCATGCATTTATCTGTGAAATCTTTGAATCTTTTGAATGAAACCTGTATATTGAATGATAAACATCAGTTAGAATCACAATTAGGCACATTCATGAAGATCTCGAAAAATAACGAGAGAAAAATTATCTAGAACTTTGTTAAAGAGAATTCATGTAGTAAGGCCATTGAAATACATCAATTAATACATATGAGAACACATTCAAGCAATTTAATTCGACTCAATATCATCACAATGAAAAGCCCTAATTCGAACATAAACCCTAAATTTCTAGAACATGTAAACTGTTGATTTGGAGCAATTAAAAAGCACATACATGTAATAAACACATAATCAAACAAATCCCACCAAGAATATTCACAAAAACATCACACATTCACAAACCCCTAATTCTACGCAACCCTAATTTTCGAAAACAATTCAAACTTGAAATCTGTTGTGATTAGGTGTTAGGGATATGATTAGGCAATGATAAAGTACAAAAGCCCTATGTTTTCATAATCACAAACACATTATTCACGTAAAAATTACACTTTCGAAAACCCTAGTTCTACGAATTCAAATTACACGAAATCTAGCCATCTAAAACACGATTGGTTAAAAACCATTTGTTAAAATGAGCAAAGGATCATGAATTTACTTACGGTTTTAAGATCAAGAACACGGATTGGTAGTTTGAAATTGAGCCGTTAGATATGAAAGGATGTGTTTGTTTTTGGTTTTTGTTTTTGTAAAAGTAACATGACGGGGGGTGTTTGTTTGTTAGAGTTTTTGGAACATTTTGACAACTTGGCAATTTTAGTCCCTAGACTACAAACAAAACCATATAACAAGTCCTAATGTGATAATTTAACGGTTAAGGGTAACGACAGTTAATGGTAAGGACATATTAGGCAAACAAAGAAGTAAAAGGAAAAGAAATGATACGAGATAACCTTTGACGTTCCACCATTGCAAAGTAACATCATAACTACAAAGAAATATGCACGTACACATGTTTGCACAAGATTTTGAAATTTTGAAGAACATTTTCTCCCCCTCAACACTTGGT
Source organism: Artemisia annua (assembly GCA_014162995.1). Taxonomy (NCBI): domain Eukaryota; kingdom Viridiplantae; phylum Streptophyta; class Magnoliopsida; order Asterales; family Asteraceae; genus Artemisia; species Artemisia annua. The sequence continues at coordinate 61,400 of LBNU01035124.1, forward strand.
GTGAAAATTTTGAAATTTTTGATAAACCAAAGTGTTGACGAAGATGGTGTACATGCATATGAAAAACAAGACAAAATAAAATAAAATAAAGGTAAATAAAATGTAACATCTTTTTGGAATTTTTTGAAGATTTTTTGATTTTGTATTTTGTTTTTGATAAATATTTACAAAGATAGTTTTGGTATTTGACTCGGTTAATTATTTTCAAGAAAAGATTTGAGATCATCTGGAGTCAAACACCGCATACCAATCCGGTGAACTAGTTCAGTAAACCTTCCCGGGGGTAGTGGTTTTGTGAACAAGTCTGCCAGTTGGTATTCTGTACCCACAAAATATAACTCAATTGTACCCTTTTCAACATGCTCCTTGATGAAGTGATAACGGAGATCAATGTGCTTAGACTTTGAATGCAGAACCGTGTTGCACGAAATCGCTATCGCACTTTTCGAGTCACAGTACATCGGAATCTTGTTGAATAAGTAACCGTAGTCCATTAGTTGTGTACGCATCCAAATGACTTGTGCACAGCAGGCAGACATGGCAACATATTCAGCTTCTGTTGACGATAGTGATGTGCAATCCTGCTTCTTTGATTGCCAAGACACGAGTTTATCTCCTAGAAACTGCAAACCACCAGAAGTACTTTTGCGTGTATCCATACACCCTGCATGATCAGCGTCTGAAAAAGCTATTAGTTCAAAACCGGAATCCTTCGGATACCAGATCCCCAAATTAATGGTTCCCTTTACGTATCGAAGGATTCTCTTAGCCTCATTGAGGTGACGTTCAGTTGGACTGGACTGATAGCGAGAGCACATAAATACAGCAAATACAATATCCGGTCTACTAGCGGTGAGATACATCAGTGACCCAATAATACTTCGGTACTTTGTGGGGTCAACTGGTTTCCCATTTGGATCCGCATCTAACTTAGTTGTGTTAGCCATAGGAGTATTGTAAGTATCACAACTGGTCATTCCATGTTTCTTAATTATCTCAAGAGCGTATTTGGACTGATTTAGGAAAATTCCACGGGGAGACTGATGAACTTGTAGTCCCAAAAAGAACGTAAGTTCACCCATCATTGACATTTCAAAATTTTGTTTCATTAATCTGGCAAAAGCGTTTGAGTACTTTTTGTTTGTAGAGCCAAAAATAATGTCATCGACATATATTTGCACAATTAAAATATCTTCCCCGTGTTTTTGAATAAACAAAGTTGGATCTAGTAAACCTTTAGTAAAAGAATTAGCAAGCAAGAAAGCAGTAAGTTTATCATACCACGCCCTGGGGGCTTGTTTGAGACCATAGAGAGCCTTCTTAAGTCGGTAGACATGATTTGGGTGCTCTGGGTCGACAAATCCCTCTGGCTGACTAACGTATACCTCCTCACGTAGTTGACCGTTCAGAAATGCAGTTTTCACATCCATTTGATAAACGACCATGTTTTTGTGAGCAGCGTATGCTAAAAATATTCGAACAGCTTCGAGTCTAGCCACTGGTGCAAAAGATTCCTCAAAGTCAATTCCTTCCTCTTGAGTATATCCTTTAGCTACCAAACGTGATTTGTTACGAATAACATTGCCTTCTGCGTCCAACTTGTTTTTCCAAATCCATTTTAGCCCAATGACATAAAATCCATCCGGTCGTTCAACTAATTCCCAAACTTCAAGACGTTTGAATTGGTTGAATTCCTCTTGCATTGATTCAATCCAGTTGTCGTAAGTGAGAGCTTCTTTAATATTTTTCGGTTCTTCATGACTAACTGTTAGAGCATAAATGCAATGTTCGGCATCGGAGTGAAGTTTTTGTCTAGTCATAACTGGAGCTGTTGGATGACCAATAATGTTGACAATTGGATGGTCACGAGTCCAATGATGTGTTGAAGGGTGAGGGTTATGAAACTGCTGCATATTAGTTGGTTCCAAGTTGCGTGTTGACGACTCAGCAATATCAGAAAGGTTCGGAGTCGGAGCAAACGGATTGAAGAACGCATTTGGATCATAATTTGCAGGTTCGGGTACTTGTTGTTGGTTCAGATCTTCAGTTGGGTTGTCGGTGTTGGAAGCGGTTTGTTCTTCTATTGTTGGTGATTCAGTCGGGGGTGCATCGGGTGTTACTATTGTAGTTGTAGTAACCGTTGTATCAGGTACTTGAATATTATCAGGTTGAGCAGCGGAACTAGTGGATACATCTGGTGCACGTGTCTCAAATGAATCATCGAACAAAGGAGAAAACAATGTTTCCAATTCTCGACGAGTTAGTGACAACGGTTCAGCTGAAGAATCTGGAAAGTTTAGACGGTTGGTTGCGGGTCCTAAGCTGTTTTGCTCAGAAGCCATTTCTGTGAGCTCATCGAAATTAGCATGGATAGTCTCCTGAATCTCTCTAGTACGACGGTTGTAGATTCTAAAACCTTTGGAGTTTTCACAATATCCAATGAAGATACCGACGTCAGCCTTTGCCTTAAGCTTTCCAAGATCATCACGATCATTATTCGGATAACAAAGAGATCCAAATACATGAAAGTGTTGTATGTTGGGCTTTCGTTTGTGAACAATTTCATACGGTGTGACTTTGTGACGTTTATTGATCATACAACGATTTTGGGTGTAACATGCGGTAGAGACGGCTTCTGCCCAAAGATAATCTGGTAATTGAGCATTAATGAGCATCGTTCGTGCGGCTTCCACTAACGTCCTGTTGCGTCTTTCGACCACTCCATTTTGTTCGGGAGTCCGTGCAATTGATGTTTGATGTTCAATTCCAACTTTCTCAAAGTATGCACGAAGAGTTTGATTCTTGAATTCAGTTCCATTATCTGTTCTTACAATTCTTACTGTGTTGCGAAGTTGAACCTGAATTTTCGTGAGAAAGGTGATTATCATTGATGGAGCTTGATCTTTGCTTCGAAGAAAGTAGACCCAAGTCCATTTGGAGAAGTCATCGACTATCACAAGTATGTATCGTTTCCCATTAATCGTTTGTACTCGCATTGGTCCACATAAATCCATATGAAGAAGTTGAAGAACATGATCAGTGCTCGGTTCTGGTTTGGTGGTGAGGTGTGCACGTTTGCTCTTTCCTTGTTCACAAGCGGGACATAGGTGATCTTTTGCATATCGGAACCTTGGAAGACCGTCAACTAGTTTATGGCGAGCAAGATCAGTCATAGTTCGGAAGTTGAGATGTGACATGCGTTGGTGCCATAACCAGGATTTTGTCGATTCAGCCTTTGAAAGTAGACAAATGGGAGAGGAAGCGGTCATGTCGGACATTGAAATTGTATAAAGACTGTTTCCACGTGTGCCGGACATGAGATCATTTCCTTGTAGATCACGAACAAAGCATGTTTTCTCCCTGAATGCAACTTCCAGATCACCATCACAAAATTGACCAACTGAAAATAGATTGTGACCAAGGCCTTCAACATAATAAACACGACTAATTTCGATATTCCCACTGACATAGTCCCCATAGCCCATAATTGCAGCGAAATGATCATTCCCGAATCTGACAGTACCAATGAACTTTGAGACAAAGTTTTTTAACAGTTTGAGATTGCCTGTCATGTGTCGGGAGCATCCGCTATCAACAATCCAGAGAACAATTTGCACCACCTGCATCACATGAAAGAGACGACGATGGTACAATGGTAAGGGTGGAACCCGAAGAAGTTGTGGGTTCCGTTGGGTTAGAAGCACACATGTTAACAATTTTAGGAATCCATTTAAAGTTATGTGTCCTTTGTAACCAACGTTGCCAATTCCAACTAGATTTAGCCTTCTTTATATCAAATTCAGTGACAGTTGGCATGATCCTAGAGGTATTGTTCGCAACTACTGGGTTGACTATATCATTCTTAGAAACTACACAGGGCATAAGTCCTAGCACAGATTTAGAAGCATTAGTGGGCCTAGATTTTCTGCCTAATGTACGTTTCTTAAGACGAGATAAAAGAGAATTTGCAACACATTTAGAATGATCACCAGATAACATACTCTTACGACAAAACACACATGAAGCATCAACTTTTAAAACATTCAAAGGTTCATCATTCGTTACACATAGATTAGAATTACAATTTGCCAAATCAGTATCTAAATCTAGTGCAGGATGAGTCTTATTCAAAGTCCTAGGGTGTTCTTCTACTTCAGAGGCTTCTAGTGTCTCTCTTCTACGTTGCAAAATCCTATTCTTCCATTTCATTCGTTTATGCTTGGATCTGCTAACGCTATGAGTGGCAACTATTCCTGTAGAAGTGGAAGGATCCAAATTAGACTTCTCAGTGTGTTGTGCTATATTTTTTATGTCTAATGAGTACATTCCTGGAGCAATTACATTAGTGTTGACAGATTTTCCTTTTTCAAGCTTACGTATTTTCTCTTTCAACTCAATGATAATGTGCATTTTATCTTGAATTTCACTGTCGAGTTTTCGGTTAGAATAAAAATATTCATCACGACTCTTATGCCAAAAATCTGTAACTTCTTGCAATTCTGCAATTTCCTTTTCAAATTTCGAGATTTGACTTTTTAGTTCCTCGTTTTCGTTTTGAAAAGTTGTGGAAGTTTTAAGACTTTGTAATTCCAGGTCGAAATCAAGACTTTGGTTTTGACACCATTCAAGCTTTTTGTGGAGTTGAGAAATCTCATTTGAAAGTTTGTTTTGCACATCATCATTGTGTTTTCGAAGATTAACGTTTTCATCTTTTAATGTCTCAATTTGTTTAGATAACAACTCAACATCATCACAGTGATCATCAACAAGCATAGAAGTACCAGATTCATAAAGAGAATTCATAATCACAGAAATTATATCAGCACTAAGAACATGTTCCAAGAGTCGATCAGCTTCTTTTTGTAAAAATTGATTTTGACGTTTTTGATTTAGAATCGCTTGTTCAGTTTCTTGAAACACATTCATCATAGATGAGACTTCTTTTTGAATTTCCTGTTCCCAGTGGTTAGCACAATGACGCAAATGTCGAGCAATAGGTAAAAACTGTTTTTGAAACACTTCTCGTTTTTCTGTCTCATGAGGAGTAGTAATAGTAAAAACCTTTATTTGAGAGTTGCGTTCAATGGCTTCATCTAATTGTTCAATGTTATCCATGAACGTGTCGAAATACTGAAGTATACGACAACGTGTAGGAAGAGTTTGAAGTTTGTTATCATTTGGTAAAGGACCGTTTATTTGCACCACTGGTTTAGCAGGAGCTACATGAGAAGTAACTTCTTGAGGTTTGATAATGTACCATGGTTGTTCAGATTTCTCTTTTTGCGGTGTAAAAATATCAGTAATTGGAGGCATTTTAGAGTAATCAAAAGGTTTATTGTATGTCACATTTTCCATTTTTGATCGACTCTCTTCTTCAATTTCATATTCCTCTTCACAATCATATACAACAGTACGAACAACAGTATCGTCAAAGAAATGATCTGCACTATATAACTTTGGAATCTCATTGAGTGCTACACGTAAAAAACATGGTGAATCACTTCCAATTGCAAAGCCGTGACCATTGTTTGTTCGAGTTACTGAAAACTTTTGAATAGTAGTCACTGAATTACCAGTTTTATACACAACATTTTGAAATTCTTTAAGCTTATGTTCCAATTCAACAATCTCATCAACGTATGACTTAACTTTGTTTCTGGTTTTGCGTTTATGTTCTGTGAACTTAGCTTGACAATTTGACAGCTCCGTTTTTGTTTTTAAAATGATAGCTTCAAGTTGTGCAATTTGTTTTTTGTGTTCAAACGCTTGTTTTTCCAGTTCAGAAGCTAAGTTATTTTTAGACTCCATAATTTTAGCAATTTGGTGTTCTAACTCTTTTTCGTGATGAGAAGATTTTAGAAAAGCAGCTTCAAATCCTTTTTCTCGTTGAATCAGTTTTTCCGCATTTGACAGTTGAAATTTATAGCACTCAATATCCCTAGTTAATAATGCATTTCTCTCTTTCAATCTAGCATTAAGCTCTTGACATTTAATGTTTTGAGATTGACTAGTCATAAGAAGGGACTGAATTTCTGAATCTGGACCAGACGAAGGATCAAGATGTTCAACGTGAGCATTGTTATCATTGACAGTTTCATTATCCGAATCATCAAATGTGACAACCGGGTTAATTTGAAAATCATCAAATATAACTTTTGTGTCCATTTGAGTATGCGTGTGTGTAGATAACAATGAATCATTTTGAACTTCTTGTTCCTTGTAAGATGTAGATGCAGATGGGGAGGCAATTTCATGTATGAGGCATGAGTTAGGATCAGTTACCTGAGAAAGACCATCGGTGTCATAAACTGGGCCTGAGTCACTTATGTGGAGTTCATGCATGTTGGCCATCAGCATAACAGCAGCTTCCAAATCTTCCATGTCATCATTGGAATGTGCATTAGCCATGAAGCTATTGTCATTTGCATTCGTGTTGCTGCGGGCTTCATCTTTGAGAGCAAGGAGTAATGCCTGTTTGTGATACTTACTTCCTTGAGTTCTTGGTGATGGACATGCAGATGCCAAGTGACCTATTCCATTGCAGTTATAGCATCTGATGACCGTATCCCCCGATTCAGTATTCCATGTGTCAACAATCTCTGCCTTTCTCTGAGGAACACCACCATTGTTCCTGAATCCTCCATTGTTGTTAAACCGTTGTCAAGAATTAGAGTTACCCATATTACCACCCGATCCAAATCTGCTACTGTTGCGATTCTGAATCTCAACGCGACCATCGTTAATGACAGCTTGATTCCTTGTATTTGAAGATGAACGAAGACGATTGTTGGACTTGTTTGAGAATTTGCTGAAAGCCCGAGCAATGAGTGCAATTCCTTGGTTGAGACTGTTGAAGTCCTCATCATCATCGTCATCATTAGCAGTCAGTAGTGTAGACAAGGTGTCATTGTTGTCATATGATGCAAATTGATTTGCAGGAGGGTGCAATGTAGAATCATAAGATGAATACGGAGATGGGTTGTTGTGATAAGCCTGTTCTGGATGATAAACATTGTGTTGTAATGGTGGAGCCGGAACATGTGATTGAGCAACAAGCGCCAAAGAGTTTGTAGGTGGGGGCTGTGAGTAGTTTCCTCTGAGAGCGCGATCATTGTCAACTTCATGTTGATGATGTTTCAGATAGTCATATAACAAACCATATGGTGTTTCATGAAGGTTTCTTGCTTGTCGAACAAATGTCACATACTTCTGCCAATCAGGACCAAGACATCCTAAGAACTTCGTGTTGACAGCAATCTTTGGTAAGATGATGTTGTGTCTGTCGAGGTCATTAATGATGTTAGTGAAGCGGTGATAGTATGACACAAGTGATTCCATTGGCTCAATCATGAAATGTGTGTATTCCATGTAAAGTTTTGACTCCATGTCCTCCTGATTCAACTGAGTTCCTTCCATTAGGAGATGAACATGTTTCCACATTGCCTTAGCAGTTTTCTGAGCATCAACACTGCGAAAGATTGGATTAGGTATGCCTTGCAGAATGTAAATCATGGCATATTCATCAGATTCTTTGTGAAGTACTTGTTCACCAGTAAGTTGAGCATCAGTAAGGGGTCTGTATGATTCCGGTATGGGTGGATTAGCATTAGGATCACCAGGGACAAGGTTAGTCGGTGTTACAAATGGACCTTCATTGATAACTTGTCTCATGTATTTTCCATGTGGTTTCTTGAGTTCAAGAAATCTTAGGAATCGACTTGACCACTGAACATAATTACCGGGTGTGAGCACGGGTGGTGTGTCAAGTGAACCTGCTTCATGTCTTGATTGTTGAGTAGTGATGACTTCACACATTTGGTCAAACCAATGAGTTTGTTTCGACGGTTGAGTGATTTGTTGCATTGGAAATGGTGGAGGTTGAGGCAGTTGTTGATGTTGATGCATCATGACATGTTGTTGAGAGACCATTTGATTATATGGATATGATTGTTGAGGTTGTTGTTGTTGATATTGTTGTTGTTGTTGACGAAACAATTGTGTTTGATGATAGGGTTGCTGATGATGAAAGTTGTAGTACGGTGGTTGAGACATGATGAAAGACTTGTGTGTAAATGGATCTTGTAGAAGGTATAAGTGTTATGCCAAGCCTTGAAAACTATCCCAAGTGTTTTCTCGAAACTTTGTTGAAGAATATCTCGAAAAACAGTCAATGTCCAAAAGATCTCGATAAAATGCCAAAGATCTCGAAAATGTCCAAAGTTCTCGAAAAAGTCAAATTTATCGAGAAATTTTTACAAAAGTTTCGAGATTTTTGATTTTAGCGATTTTGTCAAAGTTCTCGAAAGATTATGAAAATATTTCGAAAGTTTTTCAAAGATCTCGAAAATCAAAAGATTTCGAAAGTTAGAAAAAGATCTCGAAAAATTCAAATTTTTCGAAAAAGTTCACAAGATTTTCGAGATTATACAATAACGAAAATATCCAACGAGTCGAAGTGATTTCTTTCTTATACAAGAGAGAGAAGCACTGAGTAAGCAATGGAAACACCTTAGGAGCAAAAACCAAAGATCTCGAAAGATTGGGGTTTAAGGTTCTCGATAACTAGTCAAAACTAGGCAGATTTTTGTTTTTGTAAAAAGCAAGCCAAAATCACGTTTTTAATCCAAGATTCTTGTACAACTAGCCTTAAAATGATGAAATATTAAAGAAAGTTGCAAACTTGAACCAATTTTCAAAAATTTGAAAATTCTCGAAAAAGGTACAAATTTACGAATCTTAAAAATTTTGAAAAATTTTGAGACTTTGTTGGTTGTTTGAGTTTGTAACACAAGTTTGAAGACAAAGATGTGATAAAAACACGAAACAAATAAGAAAGTAGCAAACTTTTTGCAAAATTAACGAGTAAAAACAAAGATTATGGTTGGAATAATACAAAAACAAAAAGATACACCTTCTTCTAGCGACTGATACCACTTGTTAGGTCACCATATTGTAAACACAAGTATTGAAATGATAGAAATAAGATGAGAAATAGAGTTTGGTTGATTAGATCAAATATGAAGAATAAAAGTGCAAGAGTTTCCTTATGATATTGAAATAACCAACAAGAGAAAGGTTTACATGATGTTCCTATTTATAGGAGAGGAGCTAGGGCAACATCCCTTTCTCCTTCCTTTCTCTTAGACGTATGGGCTTAAGGCCCATTGGACGTATGATGGACTTCATACGTTTACATGATTAAGTAAATATTCTAGCAACCTATTACAAATGATGAAATAACCGAGACATGATAAACTTAGGTTCTAACACAAACCTTGCATAAAATCGGCGGTAAAATCTATATAAGGATATAATGCTTGTGGAATGAAAGTTTGCAGATTCCTGGAGTTAAAGATGTGATAAACTCAAATAAGTACATATTATTATCATCATTTATCCAATTTATTTGACTTGTTTTACTTTATTATGTATGAGAATCGGTGCTTTAATGTTTACTTTAGTGATTCTCAGGTAAAAACAAGTAATAGGTGAAACTTGGCGATTTTGGGTTAATTATGGAGCAAAACGAGCAAGATGTCAAAAGTCTACCAAAATCCAGAAGATGCACCGTATCTCACTCAACAGATACGCCGCAATATCATACTTAGATGAATTCGAAGACCATTGCCTGACTTTGAAGAATGCACCGCATGGAATTCTACCATGCGCCGCTTATGAAACTTTGGTCAACGAAGAAGATCAAGCTTGTTCTACTCCAGATACGCCACATTATACTTCTAACATACGGCGTATCACTATCAAGTCTTCACCAGATACAATACAAGATACTGAAGGACATGCGCCGCATAAAGACTCAAGTTACGTCGCATCTAAAGGCGGTGTACGAATATCCCAGAATATATTAATCTTGGACCCCACGCGAAGCTAAGTACATGTGCCGCATCTGCTCATTACATGCGCCGCATCGTACCCTAAGACAGAAACTATAAATACCCCAAGAGATAGACAAATTTAGTATGCAACAAAACCCTAAGGAGCCGAGTTCAGTCGAAGAAGCAACACAAGACACGCCCCAAACGAAGATATTAGAGCTGTAAGAAGGTCCTGCATGNATCTGCTCATTACATGCGCCGCATCGTACCCTAAGACAGAAACTATAAATACCCCAAGAGATAGACAAATTTAGTATGCAACAAAACCCTAAGGAGCCGAGTTCAGTCGAAGAAGCAACACAAGACACGCCCCAAACGAAGATATTAGAGCTGTAAGAAGGTCCTGCATGTATTTAATTCATTAAGTAGTTTTGTTTTATTTTAATAGTACACTTTATTCATCAGGATAGATGGCAAATGTATGTGACTACAGAAAATCATGCATTCCTCTTAAGATTGCTTTCCCGTCAATTAAAGTTTATATGATGATGTCTTTGGTGACTTATATTAGTGCTTTGATAACCTCTGTGTCTAGCTGAGTTTTGCGTCGGGTCGCCATGCCCCTTCCTCGCGTATTTTATCTGACGTCTTTGGATGAATAGGATAGACATAAGTAATCATTAAGGGTGGACCCGCCGATGTGATTAGAGCCAACGAGAAAGATTTAATTATATACACTTCATATAAAACTAGCAATAAAAACAAGTGACAAACTACTTAATTATCAGGACAGGTCTTCTTATTGTTTCTATTATCTGTGTACGTGTATGCCATTCGCTGATTCGTGCTCATTAGTTTAATTTACTGTTTAACTAAACCAATATGTGCCAGTCTCTCAGGCTGAACCCCCTTTGCGATAGATTAGGTTGTAAAACTAACTTAGGATATTAAAATACTGATTAGATTAATTAGATAAATCGTTTCACTCTTAGTGATCGATACTCTACTTACCATTATATACAAACTGACCGGGTACACTGCTCGTTAAGTGTGTGTGTTATTGATAAGTCGGCTAAATATAAATGTAAAACTTGAGTAGGCATTAACACTGCTAAACCGCAACGAGACATCACGCCCATCAAGTTTTTGGCGCCGCTGCCGGGGAGTGAATTGTATTTATCTATTAATTTGATTAGTAATTTAATTAGATTTTCATTTTATTAGGTTTTTTAGATTCTAACCACTAACTTGTTGTATATTAATTAGATTGCATTCATCGTATAATTTGCATATTTACTTTTTTTTGTTTGTTTTTAATTTTCTGTAATTTTTATTTTTATTTTTATGTTTATTTTTATTTCTCTTTCTTTGTACTAACTGTTGTCGTTGTATTGTGCTGATACGAACGATACGGCGCATCTATTTCATAGATGCGGCGTATTGCGTTTTAATTTTATAAATACAACGCATTTAATAATTCTAGTACGACGTATCTTTTCCCCAAGATACGTCGTATTCAGTTTTTAATAAGAATTTTTCGAAACCCTAACGCCATGCGACGCATCTGTTTTTACAGATACGACATATTTAATATTTAAATTAAAAACTGTTTTCGAATTAATTAAACAGAAGCGACGCATCGATTTTCATCGATACGGCGCATCTACTGAATCAAAAATCTTGTATTTTGAAACGTAACGAAAATACGGCGCATTTAATTTTTATAAATATAACTGATTTTTGATATTTGACAGGTACGGCGCATTCTAATTCAAAAGCGGCGTATCTATTTTCTAAATAAAAGTCTGATTTAATTTTAACGTAATAAGATATGGCGTATCCTCTTTCAAGGATACGGCGCATCGTCTGCAGATATCAGCAACTTTTATTCTTATATTCGTTTCCTAATTAATCAATTTCTCTTTCGGCGAACAAATCTTACTGATGATTTTGCCTATGATGACATGTATTACTATGGAAGATTTATCAATGAACGACTATCTTGCTATGGAACACAAGGTGAATGTGCATTGTGAAAGGTTCCGCACCAAGAACCTGTTGATTCTGGAAAGTGATAATTATGGGGTTAACTTGAGTGAGTTCCAAGCAATATGCGATACTGAAAGCTCAGCATTGAAGAAAGAAGTACTACTTTTGGATTCACTAGATAGTTTCGATGCTATTGCTTACAACTTACCGACGATCGATGGTTTGCTCAATTCCAAATCTCAAACCAACATACCTGTTTGCACATCAGAGGTTCATGAAGATGTCAACTTCAATATACTAACAATTGATGCTGATTTATTTTCCTGGGAAACACCTCTTGAAACAAAATTTACGGAGTTCAAACGCTTGAGCTGCATGGAGGATGATTTATTCACTTATGACTTACTAATGAGCTACACTGAAGATGAATTGCTCCTCTTATGGCCAATCATTGTATCCAAAGGACTAGTTTGGACTACTATCGAGGAGAAATATGGGAAGTTTCAAATCGAACACATGAACTCAACTAACGCAATTGCCAAACCAAGCAACCAAAGCTATGATGCGCAACCTAAGCAACCTTCTTATATGCCTTATTCCAAACAGTACTCGGGGTTGGACTAAAGCAACCTGGATAATGAAAGAATTTATGCTGAATCGGAGATTCTATTTCATAGGAAGTTAGTAAGGTTGATGGATATATCTTTGGAAGAATGGCTTGAACTTAAATATGGGGATCCAAAATTTGCTCCTATGGATGAAGTCAAACGCATAGTGACCTCAGGGCTAACACGAAGTTTTAAAGAGCATTTCAATGAGTTCGTGGAGATCAAGAGGAACATGATCAATAATGCAAGCTTTGACCTTCACTACGATCCTAACGATGTTGATTTTTTTGAATTGGTTAAGGTGTAAGTTCCATAACCATAAAACCATGGATCGAGCCACTAAAGATGCATTATGGGTATACTGGATGAGAGGAGAAGATGAAGAAGTCGATAGCAACAATGAGTCGTCATACGATGATTCAACTATTAAGGAAGACATCGAGGAATTGTTTAGCATCGACATTGATGTGTTTGACTACAAGACGCCCTTATGCAAGCAATTCAAGGAATTCAATTACCTTCTTCAAATTGACACTGATGTGCTCACTGGAGACCTACCAGGATTCAAGACTTATGATGAATTCAAAAACACCTGGTACTATGAATGGAACGACCATAAACCATGGGGATACGGGCATATCAATCACACTTGTAAACCTTTCCATTTCAATGACGGAAGTAGTGAATGGCCAACCTGTGACTATAAGAATGATGGGATATGCAATGGGGGAAGCATAACTGGAATGAGACGAGTTGGCAACGATGTTTACTTTGAAGACTATGATTGGTATGATAAAGTTGAAGATTCCCCACGTAGGGCGGAAGCTTTACAAGAAAAAGGTAGAATACTTAAAAGGACTGAAAGGAGCATCGAATACTACCTTCTGGGAATGGGTGCATAGAGAGTTTGATGATTACACAAGGCTTAATCGACGATTACAGTGGGAACTAAAAGAAAATGGGACGAGATCCAAGATTATTATCAATCGATTAATTCGGCAAACTATTATCCCGACGATGATAACGATGAGTCACAAAGAAAATTAATTGAAGAACTTAATGACTATTTACGTACGGACGATTATTCTAGATTTGTTGATAAAGAAGAGGAAGAGTTCATCAAGAGAAAATGTCGACTACTTGGGATCCCTTATAATGAGCCACCCATGATAATTTCTGAAAAATTTGAAGTCATCAAATACTCTTTGGGACCATACGAAGAATATGTTGCAACAAAGATGATAACGCTCAAAGTTAACATGTTTTTAGAAGCGTTATTAATGTTTTTATGCATGTTATTTGGTTACTTTTATATGCTTTTGCAACTAAATCGTATCAAAGTATGTTTTTGTAGCATATGTAGCCAAATGTAGGAAAAACGAGGAAAAAGTGAAGAAAATGGAGCACATGCGATTACACGAAGATTCCCAAGTTCAAAGTCCAATTTGTGAAGTAATTCATAAGGAGAAACCTAAGTTTGGTTATACAATAACGAAAATATCCAACGAGTCGAAGTGTTTTCTTTCTTATACAAGAGAGAAAAGTACTGAGTAACCAACGAAAACACCTTAGGAGCAGTAAACAAAGATTTCGATAGATTAGGGTCCAAGTTTCTCGATAAAGTGCAAAAATTTGGCAGATTTTTGTTTTTGTTAAAAGCAATCCAAAAACACGTTTTTAATCCAAGATTCTTGTACAACTAACTTTAAAAGGATGAAATCTTAAAGAAAGTTGCAAACTTTAACCACTTTTCAAAACTTTGAAAAATTTCGAAAAATGGTACAAAAGTACGAATTGAAATTTTTTGTGAAATTTTGAAACTTTATTGGTTGTTTGAGTTTGTAACACACGTTTTGATGAAAAAGATGTGATAAAAACACGAAACAAACAAGAAAGTAACAAGCTTTTACAAAAAATAATGATTAAAAAAGGGTGTTTTGGGACGTTAGAAACAAAAACAAAGATTACACCTTCTTTTGGCGATTGATACCACTTGTTAGGTCACCATATTGTAAACACAAGTATAGATTTGGTAGAAATAAGATGAGAAATAGAGTTTGGTTGATTAGATCAAATATGAAGAATAAAAGTGCAAGAGTTTCCTTATGTGAATGAAATAACCAACAAGAGTAAGCATTACATAGATGTCCTATTTATAGGTGAAGAGCTAGGGCAACATTCCCTTCTCTTCCCTTCTCTAATTCGTATGGGCTTTAGGCCCATTGGACGAGTAAAGGGCTTACCCTTAAACATTACATGATTAAATAACTTAGCAACCTATTACAAATAATGAAATAACCGAGACTTGATTAAATGTTGATAAACTTAGGTTCTAACACTTTGTCTTGATTTCTTTTCACAGTAGCGGATAGTTGTTGCTTAGGTGGTTTGGGTTGTCCAGGAACTTCTATAGGTTCTTCAATAACTTGATTACCATTGAAAATTACATCCCATAGTGCATGGTCTGTAATAGCAATGTACTGTCTCATCTTCATGCTCCATAGATCATACTCTCCCTTCTTGATCATAGGGATGCGAACAATAGTGATGGATGGGATTGATGCAGGTTCAGGTGTCGACATCTTATAAGGTTTGTTTAGTAAATCGGTTTGGTTTAGGGTTTCTTCTTAATCAGAGTTTCCGCACAAGCTCTGATACCACTTGTTGGATCGATATACTCTGACCAAACTAACTATGTAGCTTGTTAAGGGCTTAGTAACCTTGGATAAATCCTAAATTACTAACAATGAAACACTGAATATCTTTATTAAGTATGCGGAATCTACTTTAACAAAGCTTAAGAAGAATAGTAAACTTTAACGATTCTATTAACTCTTTGAATCTGCTTTCATACACAGACTCACAAACAACCCTAACAACTCTAATATCGAACTTGTAGTTTTTCTCTAAAAACGTATATTTCTAATGCCAACCTAGGGATCCTTTTATAGGCACAAGGAAACCCTAGTCGGTTTACAATACTTGAACTACAAGTAAACTAACTCTAACTTAGAATATTCTAGAATTTACATAATATTCCTTAATGTCTTCAGTCTTTAACCCTTGCAGTACTTTGACTTTTATCAACGAGCAGTACTTTGACCTGTATCTTCCAGCAGTACTTTGACATCCAACAGTACTTTGACATTATACCCCAACAAAGTATTCCTTCAGTTTCGATAGAAGATGTATGCAATGCAAACGAGGAGAGAGCCTTTCACGATTCGCGGCAAAAGCTTCTTGATAAGGACTTACTGCTACTTCGGCATGATGATATACCTTGTTGAGGTTAATAGAGTTTTTGGTGTTTAAGATGTTGTTAAGTCTTTACTATTAAATATGGCATGCCAATAAAATATTACGAGTAATATGTAAGTTTTCTTAATTTAAGGTATAATGATATGATTTGTTCTTTTCACTGAGTAAATAGTTGTACACTAGAGGATGAAAACAAATGAACTATCAGGTATTTTTTATGTTATACAAAGTGATATTGTTTTTATTTATTTTATACCATTAAGAAAAGTTAAAACCATTTTCAATTTTCATGTTTTGTTTTAATGTCGCCTTATACTGGATAGGTTATGGATCAATTATGGTTTCTTGCAAGTTCAAAAAAATAAAAATAAATCATAAAATAAAAAAAGTATGGTTTCTTGCACTGCATATTCACATGGGTCACACAAATCAACTCGGGTGTTCTGTTTATTTTTTACAAACATGACCATCAGGAAAAGTTACAACATTTTAATTTGACTTTTGTATTTTTAGGTGTTCACGGAATTAACATAGACTATTCAAGTGTTGGACGTTGATTGCATACATTTGCTATTCAAGACAATCTACCAGTTGGAGAAGACGATACATGCACCTTTATTATTTTAATAGTCACAAACCAAATTGTTTATCAAATCATTGACGTAATTACTTATTATTCCCTTCAAAAAATATTGAATCTTATTTACCTTCGTTGTTGTTCATTACTTGATTCACACACGTAGTTGTTTCTTGCGTCAAAAGCAAAAGAAGTTTGAAGATTGTTGTTTGTGATGCGGATTGTAATGCATCGAACACCACTACAAATGTTTTGTACAAAGAAGTGGTTCAAGGTCTTTTATCAAGATTCAAAAGGTATCTACAATATACATATTACATCATTTATAATATTTCTTAAATTTACATGTGTTATAAATCACAAGCTCCTTTTATTTACGCTTTTAATATCTTTTTAACTTATTAAGTGTTGACGGAATGGACATTCGTTTATCACTTCATTAACCCTCGCTACATACATTTGCTTGTGCAGATCATCAAATTTGGAGACGACTATGCACGGGTGTTTATTATATTAATAGTTACAAACACAATTGTTTATAGGAACGCCTTATTATTTATTATTCCTTTCAAAAGAATGGAACTTATATTGTTCGTTGTTGTTTATTACTTTATTCACACACCAAACTTCTTTATGAATCATTTCTTTAAAAAGGTCTTAAAGTGTTGTGTTGTGATAAAGATGATAATTACACTAACACTAAAACAAATGTTGTGTATCAAGAGGTGCTTCATAGATTATGAATTTTGTTTACATGTATGGTTTCATTTTTTTTTAAAATAATTTCTTTTATAGCAAGACTTGATGTTACAGTTATTATATACAAGTTTTGTTTTATGTTATTTTTATCGATATCCTAATAAACCTACTACTAAGATTTTTCTTGAATATATATAAAAGGTAGCCGCCCAGCGGGCGGGCCTCGACAAATGAAAATGTTATGGTGAATGACTTTTATGGTGTGGAAGTCCAGACATTATAGGTTGCAAGTATGTATACATACAACTACTTTTTTATATATAGTCCAGACTTTTATGGTGTGGAAGTATTTGATTCAACTTAAGCCGTATGTATTCATCAATCAGATTGAATGACGATGAATATACCTCAAGTCCGGATGTAACAATATATTAGTGATAAAAAAATACTTGTGGAAAATCGTTTAATCAAGAAAACGTATGGACAACCTATAGTTGAATACTAAGTTTACTCGCCAGCGAGTTGGGATAAATAAATAGATAATAAGAAATGATATTGCAAATCACATACTTGATTTGATATCGGAATACTAATTATTTCTAGTAACTCAGAATAGAGAAAGGGCAAAAAAAATGAAAGTTTAATTTTGGGGATGAAAGTGTAATTATTGCTAATAACCAGATTTGGCATCTACGTCTTTGCAGAAGATGTCAATTTGTTCATTATATCTTTTATGTTTTTGAATAATCCGTATGTGCAAACATTTAAACAATAAAAACACATCAAAGACTATTGGTAATTTTTTTATAGTCTTGCTTCTATATATATCAATATATCATGGTATAAATTGATCCTGTTGGGGTTTTTTTTGTTCATGAACTTCTATCTGATTTTTGGTTCTATCTAAAGATATGTTTTGGTTTCATCTCTACCTTATTCCTATATATAAATTACTTCAAAAACAATTATATAGAAAAAGCTTGCTGTTTTTTAGTGAGACGTAACTAGAAAATNAAGCTCCTTTTATTTACGCTTTTAATATCTTTTTAACTTATTAAGTGTTGACGGAATGGACATTCGTTTATCACTTCATTAACCCTCGCTACATACATTTGCTTGTGCAGATCATCAAATTTGGAGACGACTATGCACGGGTGTTTATTATATTAATAGTTACAAACACAATTGTTTATAGGAACGCCTTATTATTTATTATTCCTTTCAAAAGAATGGAACTTATATTGTTCGTTGTTGTTTATTACTTTATTCACACACCAAACTTCTTTATGAATCATTTCTTTAAAAAGGTCTTAAAGTGTTGTGTTGTGATAAAGATGATAATTACACTAACACTAAAACAAATGTTGTGTATCAAGAGGTGCTTCATAGATTATGAATTTTGTTTACATGTATGGTTTCATTTTTTTTTAAAATAATTTCTTTTATAGCAAGACTTGATGTTACAGTTATTATATACAAGTTTTGTTTTATGTTATTTTTATCGATATCCTAATAAACCTACTACTAAGATTTTTCTTGAATATATATAAAAGGTAGCCGCCCAGCGGGCGGGCCTCGACAAATGAAAATGTTATGGTGAATGACTTTTATGGTGTGGAAGTCCAGACATTATAGGTTGCAAGTATGTATACATACAACTACTTTTTTATATATAGTCCAGACTTTTATGGTGTGGAAGTATTTGATTCAACTTAAGCCGTATGTATTCATCAATCAGATTGAATGACGATGAATATACCTCAAGTCCGGATGTAACAATATATTAGTGATAAAAAAATACTTGTGGAAAATCGTTTAATCAAGAAAACGTATGGACAACCTATAGTTGAATACTAAGTTTACTCGCCAGCGAGTTGGGATAAATAAATAGATAATAAGAAATGATATTGCAAATCACATACTTGATTTGATATCGGAATACTAATTATTTCTAGTAACTCAGAATAGAGAAAGGGCAAAAAAAATGAAAGTTTAATTTTGGGGATGAAAGTGTAATTATTGCTAATAACCAGATTTGGCATTATATGTGAATACTAATTGGCTTAAGTTGCTTACAAAAGTAGTTGTATGTATACATACTTGCAACCTATAAATGTCTGGACTTCCACACCAAAAGGGCACTCCTGTTATGTGTTTGCCCAACATTGATCAACAAGGCGTATTGTGTAATGGAACCAGGTTACAAGTATTGAGAGTGGGAATCAATAACATTGAGGCAAAGATTATATCAGGTGGTAAAGTGGGTGAGGTTCGCTTTATACCTATAATGATTATAAGCCCATCCGACAAGAAGATGCCTTTTCAACTTAATAGGTCGTTTGTTTTGCCATGACTATAAACAAAAGTGAGGGCCAAACATTGTCTAATGTTGGGTTATATTTGGAACGGTATGTTTTTTCACACGGACAACTTTATATAGCAGTCTCAAGAGTAAAAAGAAAGAGAGGCCTAAAAGTGTAATGTTGTGACAAAGACGGCAACTATACCAATTCTACAACCAACGTTGTAAATAGAGAAGTTCTTCACATATTATAAACTGATTTTTTTTCAACCTTATGCTTTGTTCAACTTTATTATTTGATTAATAACGGCATGTTTATTTTATTTCATTTATGTTGCTACACGTTCATACTTATATTATTATTAATTTTATCGTATAATCAAATTCTTAAAGCTAGCCGCCCCACCGGGGCGGGCCTAAAATCTAGTATATATATAGGGAGGGGTTAAAATAAAAAGAGTATTTGTGGTAAAAAGAATAAGAATGATTTCGAACCCTTAGATTTAAAATCAATGGATGAGATTAAACTATACACTTAACTAGTTTAATTGCATCTTGTCTATATTTTTTGTATTTATCTTCTATTTGTGTTGTGGATAAATATAAAATGTTACCTAATAAGAAAATAATCTTTTTTTTTAAATATCTTATCTATATTTTTTGTATTTATCTTCTACTTGTGTTATGGATAAATATAAAATGTTACTTAATAAGAAAATAATCTTTTTTTTTAAATAAAATTATTACTAAATAAGGTATGGTTCCAATTTTTTTGAAATGAAAAATTCCTAATAGGAGTTTTGTTTTATTATATAAAAGATTAAGGCTGGAAGGGTAAAAAGGTCCTTTAAAAAAATACATAAACATGTTTCTCTTCCATTAAACCCAATCCACTTTCTCTCTCCACCAACAACTTTCTCTCTCAATAATTGCCGATGATCTTATCGATAAATTCTGATCTACTTTCTCTCTCAATAGATTCCGATCTACTTTCTCTCTCTATTAATTCCGATCATCAATCCTCAATTTCATACAATCATCTACAAAATGCTGATTTTGTTCATATTATGATACAGTAGGCCATTTTTAATGCATTTTGTTTGAAAAATTAGCAGCAAAAGATTAAGAAGTAGAAGAAGAATATCAATAACAGATCTGTCAGATAGTGAAGAACAACAAGCTAACAAGGGTAGAAAGAAGATCCATGATTGTCCCTCAAAAACTCCAAAATCTATAAGTATTGATGTAATTAAGAGTATTTTTATATAAATTATTTGTGCATTAAAATAAGGATTGGAAGGAGTTTTGATTGTTTTGTTCATTAAAATAAGGATGAGAAGCATTGATTGTTTTGTGCATTTAAATGTTTGTTGGAGTGTGACATCTTAACCTGATTCAGTTGCAATACTTGTATTTTTAGCTCATGATTGTTTGTATATGGTTACATTTTCGTGATTAGCTTTGTTTGTTGTTGGTGGTTCGATTAGTTTAACTATGTGAAGTACTGTTTGAGGCGTGTTAGTTAATCAGGATTTAGTTTATGTTGTGTTGGGAACATATGTCGTGTGTCGATTTATGAGAATTACTGTAGTTATTTGGAATGTGACTTATTTGTGATGAATACTATTAGAAGGAAACTAGTTTGTAAATGTTAGTCTTTTGTTCATTAAAATAAGGATTAGAAGGAGATTTGATTGTTTTTTTATGCACAAAACAATATTATATCAAACCATGAATAATTTGTGCCTTAAAGCTTTGTAGTTAAATTTAGCCCATTTTTAATGCACAAAACAGTGTTATATAAAACCATTTTTAATGCACAAAACAGTGGTATATCAAACCATGAATCGTTTATGTCTTAAAGCACTGTAGTTCAATTTAGCCTATTTTTAATGCACAAAACAGTGTTATATCAAACCATTTTTAATGCACAAAACAGTGGTATATCAAACCATGAATCGTTTGTGTCTTAAAGCTTTGTAGTTCAATTTAGCCTATTTTTAATGCACAAAAAAGTGTTATATCAAACCATTTTTAATGCACAAAACAGTTAAAACTTACACATTTTTGTGCATTAAAAGCAGGCTAAATGAGCATTAGTTTTCATAGAGAGAAAGTGATATGTGTAGGAAATCAACATATTCTCGATTAAGACTTATACGTTTTTGTGCATACAAACGGGCTAAACGAGCAGTAGTCTTCACAGGAAGTTAGGCACAGTGATAAGTGCAGGAAATAAACATATTCTCGGTTAAGACTTATATGTTTTTGTGCATTAAAAGCGGGCTAAAGGCATATTAGTTTTCACAGGAAGTTAGTCAAAGTGATAAGTGCAAGAAATCATCATGTTCTCGGTTACGACTTACGACTTATACGTTTTTGTGCATTAAAAGCAGTCTAAACGCGCATTAGTTTCTTAGGAAGTGAGTCAAGTGACAAGTGCTGGAAATAAAAAATATGTTGTGTTGATCACGAGGACGTTCTTCGTCGTTTCTGTTAATTGAAGGACCAGATGCATAACACCAAGGGTCTACTTGTTAGAAATCTTTTTTACTGATAGCGATAGTGTTGTTCTCTATTTATGATCAGTCGCTTCCACCATTACATAGGCTAAATGGTTTAATGTGCATTAGTTTTCATAGAAAGTTAGTAAAAGTTATATGCTTATGTGCTCAGTGCGTTATGGTATAAATGACATTGTTTTGTGCATTAAAAACGGATTGAATATACACGAGTTTCATCCGAAGTTAGTAAAGTGATATGCCTAGGTACTCATCATGTTATGGTTTAAAATAACATTGTTTTGTGCATTAAAAATGGGCTGAATGTACTTCAGCTTTCACAGGAAGTTAGTAAATGTGCTTAAATTAGCATCTCTAGTTGTCATGAATATATATTGGTTCTCGATATTCTCCTTTAATTACTGGTTCTCGATTATTCTTCATCTTACTACTAGACCGGTTCTAAGACGTGTTTTATGGTGTCTTAGGGGAGGTAAGAATCAGGACACCCCTTAGTTCAGCAGCACATCCCCAGAATATGCCATTTGGCGATAATTAACTTGCACAGTCTTTATTGTATCAATCTTCTAGCAGCATCGCTCATAGTATTTCATCAAGTAATTTGGGACAAATGCAATTCGACAGTGCATTCTACATGTCCCCTCACAGAAATCAGATGCGCCTTCAAAGCAGACGATCACAGTCTTGGGAAGACCTCATTAATTCGCTTGCAGACCCGCATTTAGGGAAGGTTTGAGCAACACATCCTTGTAGATTCAATATGTAAACACCAAGAGCAAGTATGTGTTGCTCTTGATATTTACATATTGAATCTTGCTGTCTTCCCATGCTTGGAATTGGTATACTTGTTTCTGTTCTGGTGGGTATAGGGAGAAAGAGGTGAAGAAAGCAATTTGCAATCTGTAAAATATAATTTAACGACTAGCTCTCCAGGACATAGAAAATTATATCAAATTTAAGACATGATAAACTTGACATCACGTTGCTGTTGCAATACTTTCTCTAACAGATGCATTAGACCCGTTTTTCACTCATTCGTTCTATATGTTGACGCATTAGAGTTTCTATATGTTGACCCATTTGAGTCAAATAATACTAAAATGATCTCATAACTTATATACTAATAGAATATAGTTGAGCATTAAAATTGATGAAAGAAATCTTAGAAAGTTACCCTCTGTTATGTGAACTATGCATTGTTGATATGTGGTTAAACTGTTTTGTTAATTAAAAAATTGGCGAAATGTGCATTAATTTTTGTAGGAAGTTAGTAAAAGAGTGATATATTTTGCTAATTGTGTGTTATATGAAACAACATTTTTTTGCGCATTAAAATTTGGGGTAAATGTGCATTAATTTTAGGGAAAAAATCATTAAATAGTAATGAAGTTTCATTAGTGTTCCAATTTAGTCACTCATACTTTTTTTGGTGAGGTTTAACCACTCAAGTTTCACAAGTGTTCCATTCTTATGTAATTTTTATGTTTGAGTGACCAAAATGAAACAGTTCTCAAACTTCATTATTATTTTGTGACTTTGATTTTCTTAAGTGTGCATAAGTTGGTTGTACATTGAGTTAGTTGAGATTCCTGAAATTCAAGGGGATGGGTGTTTATTATCAAGGTACAACCAAACAATGCAGTTATTTTAAACATTTACACAACAATTGAACACTTTTTAAACTTGAGTGGTTTTTGTGGTTAATATAAAGTTCGAGTGACTAAATTGGAACAGTTGTGAAACTTTGTTACTATTAGGCAATATTTTTCCTTAATTTTAGTAGGAAGTTAATGAAAGTGCGATATGTTTTGGTAATCGTGTGTTATGTGAAATGACATTGTTTAGTGCATTAAAAATGGGCTAAATGTGCATTAATTTTTGTAAAAAGGTAGTAAAAGTGCGATACCTATGGGCAATTGTGACTTGTGTGAAATAACATTCTTTTCCGCATAAAAATGGACTATATATGCCGTTACTTTTCACAAGTTGCAGTAAATTTCGCATGCTAAATGTGCATAAATATGTAGGTCGATAATAGTTTTGAATAAAGCATTCATGCATTTTTAGCTATGAAACGATGATATGTCAGACACAAAAAACCTTTGTTTTTTCTATGCTTCAGATGTCAAAAGGAGAAAGAAAAAGACATCGAAGATGAATTTACAGAGGTGCCCGATGTCATTGCTTCTCAGGGCAGCTCCAACACCAGGGACCCTAAAAAGCCAAACTCCAAACGAGCAGGGACAACAAATAGAAGGTTCAGCAGATAAGTTAGGGCCAGGGATGACAGATTCTTGAAGCATGGCTAGTATGTAGTGAACCAGAAAATGTTACTGTAACATTTAAGGTTTAGTTCATTTATTAATTGTTGTAGTTTTTTAAAGGGTAGCATTAATGCACTTGTATTTAGACTAATTTATCTAATCATTTGTAATTTTGTAGCATGTTCTATATAGGATTTGTAATGTAGCACAAGAGTTGTATTTTCATTGAACATGAATAAACTTATGTTGGCATGGGTTGGCTAATGGGTCAAAATAATTTGGCTGGAGACGGCTATTTGTGATAACAGGTGAAACAAGTTGGTTGATCCAAATGAAATTTATGCTGTAATGTAAAAATACGAATGAAATTTATGTTGTGGATTGATAAAGAAGCTTAATGTGTTTCTGTGTGGTAGGAAGAAGAAGCTACCCCTACAAAAAAGTTCTCTCTCCCTTGTGGAGAATTCCGGCCGCCACCCTCCCTCTCTATTCCGGCCATTATTACTACCTAAATCGTCCTCTCTATCCTTTTATGAAGGGTATGCAATACGGTTTGGTTACTAATAATCTTTTGAGGGTGGTTGGTAACGATTTTCACTCTTTATCTGATCGGAATTCTCTTTACTTTGGCGAGTTTAATCCTAATCCAATCGGTTTTTATCATATTACTTGGTGAAATCATTTTTAGAGTTTTCTAAACCGCCTTTTGATTGTAATCGATCCTGTTTATCCTTGATTCATATGTCGGGTTTTTTTTAAATCGCATATATATTTAATAGGGTCGGTTCTGGTTTAGGGTATCGTTCCCTTTATTTTAGATCGATCCTTTTTTCATTCTGAAATCCTAAGTCGGTTTTAATCGACTACAATATATATTAGGACGATTTCTTTCCTGCCGCACATTGATTCATTCATTATACGACTCCTTTTTTAGGGTTTTGTTCCTTTGTTTTGCGATTATTTGTTCCTGGTGCGTTAACTCTATTACTAAACTCGTTAGGGTTTGGCTTACTTTATGATTGCTGGTTCTTTTGATCGATCAAGTGCTGTTCATTGCTCTATCATTAAAGGACCGATTCTGGTTGGATTTAGCCTTAACGCCTAAAAAACCTTTGTTGGTTTTTACATTCAATTTTTATTGGTTATCTACTGGACGTATACCCTTGTTAGGGTTTGTTTTATTGCTGGTACTCTTTTGGGTTCGTATGTTCGTAGTCTGATGGAGTTTACTGGAAGTGGGTTAATGAGAGAGGGTAAGTGACTATAAAGTCTGCTATTGATCGATTTGGATGTTGGGTTGCTTCTACTGCTGCTACGCTTCTGATTACCCCTACAAATTGATTCGGCTGTTTGGTGTTAAGTTAGGCTTTCGAAACCCTATTTAATGGAAGTTAAGTTTGAAGGTACCCTTGTTCAAAAACCTATCGCTCATACTTTCACAAGATGATATTCATTCTTTCTATTCGATGGTCTTGTGATTGCATGTATAATCATATTCCTATCAGAATTAAGGGTTTAATTAGCTGTGTGGTACGTAATATGATCCTTTGGAAGTTAGGGTGTGCTATAAACCCTAGTGGCATTTGTTTGTTGGTGACATGACTCGTGGTGCTGCGAGAGTGGCTTCTATGACACATTTTTTGGGCAGGTTGTTCATGTTATCATTCTCGGTGTATGAGCATATTTGGTCAGTTTGACGCCAATGTTTAGAGGGAATCTATTTTCTGCATTTGATGATCCCATGCTCGTTGAAGGTTTTGTTTGTGGTGGTCTTGCTATTACAAACAGATTTTATGTTGAAGACCGCTTGGATGTTTCTTCGCGGAGTCTTCATGGAAGTTAAGGTGGACTCCTATAGTGACATAGAAGGCTCAAGTGGTTTTCTTGAGTAGTATTGTTAATTTTTATGTACTTGTGTCATTATTGGTAGGTTCATGTTATTGTAAGTTATAGGAATGGTGTGTCATTCTTATATTCGAGTCTGTAAGTGTCCTAAGGGACTGAGATGAGGGATGTCACCCTCATCCTTTGTACCTCAACGTTTTTTTTGGAGTAATGAATTTTACCGGGGTGAATTAACCCTTTTACCCAAAAAAGAAAAAGCTGGGTTTTATTATTTAGGTTGTTATGATTATAGCTAGAATGTAAAATTACTTTTAAACCCTTAGTAGTTAGTTATGATCAAAGTTAATCTCATCCATTGATTTTAAATCAAGGATCTAAAACTCTTTTTATTTTTTTTTACCAAAAAAGCTCTTTTTATTTGATCTCATCCATATATATATATATATATATATATATATATATATATATATATATATATATATATATATATATATATATATGTTTGGCAGAATTTGAACCCTCAATTATTAAGGTTGAAAGCATTCTTTCATACATGGATACCAAGATACAAGTCATTATTCATGTTGACTTTAAAATAAAAAGAGGATATTAAAAAATTAATAATAAATAAAAAATAAATAAATAAAGTACAAGTCATTTGGTAGATCCATACGTGTACTAGTTGCACTACTTAATAATTATACTGTAGTAAACCGTGCGTTTAGCTTACATAATACGTATACAAAGTTGATAGAAAGTACAACTTATTCTCCATCCCCAATTGTTACGTCTTCGAATAATGACGTGGTCCCTAATAAATAAACAACCGTACAAGTTGATAAAACTTCAATTCACTTTTTAGCGACAAATTAAAGCATATATAAATGCATAAGAAATTTGAGAAAACAAAAGTGTGTTTACCACTTTTTCCTCTCATTTAGATAGCAGAAGAGCCTGTATAAAAGCATTAGGATTCTTTTTTGACGGTTGTGAGCACCTTCTTCATAAAAATAATAATAATATGATTATCTCGTTTGAGTTTGAGTTTGAGTTTGTGTGATAGTAAACATTTGTCACCATAGGATGGTCAACCCAATGTCCAGTGCCCATGGTTATTTTTTATTTTTTTATTTCTTTTGGGTGATAGTAGGAAAGTTGAAGATAAGTCACTCTTATTGCCGAGTCTGTCCAACGGATGTATTAGAAATGATACCTTAGGACGGATGTANGTTTTTGTATAGCTCCGGTTAGGATGCTTATGTTCTTCTTTGTATGTTCTTTTGTCGAGCTACACCTTTAAATGGTTGTGCCTACAAAAAGCTCACTTGGGTGATTCCCCCCACCTCTTTTAGGTGTTGCTTTATGTGTCATAGCTATTTGGTGTATGTCTTGTTGTAGCTTAACTTGTTATGTTTCGATGTAACTGGTTATGTTGTAATTCCCTCCTTTGTGGGGCTTGTTAATGAAATCTCTGTTCAAAAAAAAAAAATTTGATCTCATCCTATATATATATATTTATCTTTGGCAGAATTTGAACCCTCAATTATTAAGGTTGAAACTTGAAAGCATTCTCTCATGTGAGGTGATTTGCACACTCCAATAAATGATTGGGACACTCTAAATTAGAGTGTCTTGACATTTATACCCTCACAGGATAAGAATGGGTAAAAGTAATGTAAGAGTATAAATGTCAAGATACTCTACTTTAGAGTGTCCAAATCATTTATGAAAGTGTGCAAATTACCTTCCTTCTCTCATACATGGATACCAAGATACAAGTCATTATTCATGTTGACTTTAAAATAAAAAGAGGATATTAAAAAATTAATAATAAATAAAAAATAAATAAATAAAGTACAAGTCATTTGGTAGATCCATACGTGTACTAGTTGCCCTACTTAATAATTATACTGTAGTAAACCGTGCGTTTAGCTTACATAATACGTATACAAAGTTGATAGAAAGTACAACTTATTCTCCATCCCCAATTGTTACGTCTTCGAATAATGACGTGGTCCCTAATAAATAAACAACCGTACAAGTTGATAAAACTTCAATTCACTTTTTAGCGACAAATTAAAGCATATATAAATGCATAAGAAATTTGAGAAAACAAAAGTGTGTTTACCACTTTTTCCTCTCATTTAGATAGCAGAAGAGCCTGTATAAAAGCATTAGGATTCTTTTTTGACGGTTGTGAGCACCTTCTTCATAAAAATAATAATAATATGATTATCTCGTTTGAGTTTGAGTTTGAGTTTGAGTTTGTGTGATAGTAAACATTTGTCACCATAGGATGGTCAACCCAATGTCGAGTGCCCATGGTTATTTTTTATTTTTTTATTTCTTTTGGGTGATAGTAGGAAAGTTGAAGATAAGTCACTCTTATTGCCGAGTCTGTCCAACGGATGTATTAGAAATGATACCTTAGGACGGATGTAAGGCCAAACAAATAGCTAACAACGCATTTAACCTTGTTCAAGAGTACATCGTACAGTGACGTAAAGATACGAGAATACGTCCTTTCAAGTGTACAAAGGGGATGAATTCGTTTTCCCGTGCTTCTTACTTATTGTGTTTTCATGTCACCTCAATGCTTTGTTAGCTTGGTCACCATGATCATTCTTCTCTTTAACAAATCGTGTAAGAAAAGAAAATCCTTAGACTTGTTTAGCTAATCAGATTTTGAATTAGTAAACACAACAATAAGTATTACTAATATTTTAGATATTTTTAATTAATTGATGTACCAAACGTGCCCGATTGGGCCACAAAAACATTACATGTTGATTTACAAAAAGTTCCATCAATTAAAAATACTATATGGACTACTAAAAAACTCTTTTTAAGAGTTTTTGAATTATTGATCAATTGATTTATTGCCACAGAGCACCATAGCTATGTTCCTCAACGTTATTTCCATAAGAAATATATGAGGAATAATCTTTAACGTCACTAAATTCTATTATTCCACCCATACTATCTTCATGTCCTTGGATATACATATCATCCATCTCCATCCAATTATATTCTACAACATCTTGCGATTTAGAATAGTTTTGATTGGTTGAAAAATGATGTGATGAACTCTCCCATTCGGTATTCCATTCAAGCTCCAAACTCATATCATTAATATCATCAATCACAATAGGTTTAATCTCGGCTTCTAAAGACCGAATTACATTAGATAATCTTTCATCATCACACTCATTTTCGACATGTGGATCATCTAATATGGACATCAAAAGAGTGTCATCGATTTCTAAGGACTCAAATTCATCAAGACCATCTTGCTCATGCATGGCTGCCCAATTTTCTTGGATCAAAGTGGCCATTAAGCAAAGGATGAAAAGAAATATGAATAAGAAAAAGAAGTAGTAGTAAATGAGGTGAGGAATATGAGAACACAATGATGAAACGAAGAACCATGATGGGTTTATATAGGCCAAGTTCACACGAATAAATCAATTAACTAGTGGGCCATAAATGTTATGATGGTACAATTATCTTTAGATCTACAACATGGAGGTTGATGAGTAGGATTGGGCATATCCCCAAATATCATAATCACCAAAATTTTCCACTTTGGAATAATATACGTGTCGACGCACCTAAGATGGGCCGAATTCCGTAACGTGTTATATACTTGTTCAGATAAGAAACACATATCAAAGGACTTGTGGTCTAGTGGGTGGGGCTTAACTTGTTAAGCGAGCCATAAGTGGGAGTAGTACCGGGTGGGTGACCACCCGGGAAGTCCTCACTTGTGGTCCACTTGCGGATCATATTGTTCCGGAGATATGATGCAATGAAGAGGAGAGCCCTTAGACCTAGCCGCTGGGGTTCGAATCTGAGCATTAGCGGGGTTTTAATCCGGCCGTTACTCCAGCAAGGAATCTTGTGTGGAGGCGGTACGGTTTCCTCGCGAATCCGTTGATCCTCGCTTGCGCCAGCGTGGGCCCGGTTAAGACAACATAGTTTGGCCAAGGGGTGGGGAGGGCCCTCCGTCTTGGAGGGTGGTTGAGTCTAAGTTGAAATTCGCCGTTCAAAAAAAAGATAAGAAACACACAGTTTAGAAAGAAAAAAAAAATCGTTATTACAGATTTTTCTTTCTTATTTTTTAAACGAAAGACAATTTACTTTTAACAAATTAATTTAAAACATTTTTAAAGCCTGTAATAATAACATCTAGTAAGATTAATATAGTAAATGGTTAATTACTTAAAACTGCATCAAACTTGACACTTTTTATTGTTGTATGTAGTCATGTTTATTTTTTCTAATGTGTGACTAAACTTTCGAATTTGGTACATTGTGTGTATTTTGTGACCATTTTACCCTTATTTTTTTCCAAATTTCGAAGGGTAGAATGGTCATTTTACAGGGCTGAATAGTTACAAAATACACACAATGTACCAAATTCGAAAGTTTATTCACACATTAGGAAAAAAAATAAATAAACATGGCTACATATAACGTTAAAAAGTGTCAAGTTTGATGCATTTTTACATAATTAGCCCTATAGTAAATTTGATTTATATTACCTATCTATTTACCTATCTATTTTTGGAAGTGAACAATTAATTTGAGACAATTAAAAAAAATGTGGATAATAAATCTTTTATATAATAAAAGAATTACATCATTTCGGAGTGTTTTTGTGAAAACAATCTTAATGGAAAAAAAATTAGACCAATCAAATTGTTTGCCAACCTCATGTTACTTGAAATGAGTAAAAATTGTGTTAAACGTTTGGTGCATGTACAATGTTTTTACAAGGATATTCGGTTAACGATGGTAACCCAACATGAATGATGTAAGTGGAAAAAAGGCCCACAAAAAGGAGACAAATAATAGAGCATTTAAGATTGTGTTAGATATGGTAGAACCAAAGTGGGAAACTATATCTTCCCTGTATTAATGGGGAGACCCCACCTCCAACTAATCTAAACATCTTCTCTTTTTATCTACAAATCTGGCTTTACACCTAAATTACCTTTCATTTAAAACATGACATCACACAATCGAAATAGAATCGACTTTACATATGTATTTTAAGAGACACTTTATTTTGCATACTCTAATTTTAGTGCATACCAAGGGACAAATTCCCACCATGCATCTAGTTTGATCTAATGGTGGGGATTAACCTAAGATTAAATGGGGAAACATAAGTCCATGTTTTTAGCCCCCTTTTCTTTGTCTTTTTTTATTATTCATTTTTTTTCTTTATTTATTTCTTTCTTTTTTATGTTCTTTCTTTCTTTTTTTTCCTTTTTTTTTCACGCTTGATTTTTTTTTTTTTTTTACACATTTTTTTTCTTCTTTCTTTCTCTAATCCACGCTTTTTTTCGTAATAAACTTTTTTTCGCTTTCTATATTTTTGTTTTAATACGTTTTCGTCCGTTTTCATACGTTTTTGCCCGTTTTCATATATTTTCGCCCGTTTTCGCCCGTTTTCATACGATTTTGTCTGTTTTCATACGTTTTCATCCGCTTTCTTACGTTTTCGCCCGTTAACGTCTGTTTTCATTTGTTTTCTTACATTTTCGTTCGTTTTCATACGTTTTCGTCTATTTTCATACATTTTGTCCGTTTTCTTTCATTTTCGTCCATTTTTCATACGTCTTCGTCCGTTTTCAAAAGTGTTTTTACGCTTTCATACGTTTTCGTCCGTTTTCATACATATTCGTCCATTTTGTTATGTTTTCATTCGTTTTCATACATTTTCGTCCGTTTTCGTCCAATTTTCAAACGTTTTTGTCCTTTTCATACATGTTTTTACACTTTCATACGTTTTCTTCCGTTTTCATACATTTTCGTTCGTTTTCTTACATTTTCTTTCATTTTTTCATTCGTTTTCGTGTGTTTTAAATGTTTTTTTTGGCAATTTTCATACGTTTTCATATGTTTCTAAATATCACAAGTGATATTCTGAATATCACAAATTATATTCTGAATATCACAAGTGATATTCTGTGATATTCTAAATATCACAAGTTATACTCTGAATATCACAAGTGATATTCTGCGGTATTCAGAATATCACAAGTGATATTCAGAATATCACAAGTGATATTCAGAAAGAATATCACTTGTGATATTCAGAATATCACAAGTGCAAAAGTGATATTCTGAATATCACAAATTATATTCTGTGATATCACAAGTGATATTCTGAACATCACAAATTATATTTTGAATATCACAAATTATATTCTGAATATCACAAGTGATATTCTGTGATATTCTAAATATCAGAAGTTATACTCTGAATATCACAAGTGATATTCTGTGATATTCAGAATATCACAAGTGATATTCTGTGATTTTCAGAATATCACTTGTGATACTCAGAATATCACAAGTGATACTCAGAATATTCGTCCATTTTCTTATGTTTTCGTCCGTTTTCATACATTTTCGTCCGTTTTCTTTCGTTTTCGTCCATTTTTCAAATGTTTTTGTCCTTTCCATACATGGTTTTACACTTTCATACGTTTTCTTCCATTTTCGTTTGTTTTCTTACGTTTTCGTCCATTTTTTCATTCGTTTTCGTCTGTTTTTAAATGTTTTTGGCAATTTTCATACGTTTTCATATATTTTTAAATATCACAAGTGATATTATGAATATCACAAATTATATTCTGAATATCACAAGTGATATTCTGTGTATTCTAAATATCACAAGTTATACTCTGAATATCACAAGTGATATTCTGTGATACTCAGAATATCACAAGTGATACTCAGAATATCACAAGTGAGACTCAGATTATCACAAGTGATATTCTGAATATCGCAAGTGATATTCTGAATATCACAAGTGATTTTCTGTGATATGCAGATTATCACAAGTGATACTATGAGTACCACAAATGATATTCTGGATATCATAAGTAATATTGTGTGATATTCATAGTATGACAATTGAAACTCTGAATATCATAAGTGATTTTTTGAATTTGACAAGTGATATTCAACAAATGTTTTGTAACATGAAAATCACAATTGATATTCAGAAAAATCACAAGTGATAGATATTCAGAAAATCGCAAGTGATATTTAGAATATCACCATTGATATTCAGAAAAACACAAGTGATATTCTGAATATCAATTGTGATAGTCAGAAACGTTTTCGTCCGTTTTCATCCGTAATCTTTCGTTTTCGTCCATTTTTCATACATTTTTGTCCGTTTTCATACGTGGTTTTACGCTTTCATATGTTTTTGTCTGTTTTCATACGTATTCGTCCGTTTTCTTACATTTTCGTCCATTTTCTTACGTTTCCAAATATCACAAGTGATTTATGAATATCACAAGTGATATTCAGTGATATCTAGAATATCACTTGTAATTTTCTGAATATCACTTGTGATATTTTTGAATAGCACTTGTGATTTTCTTATATTTTCGTCCGTTTTCATACTTCATCCGTTTTCATACGTATTAGTCTATTTTTTACGTTTTCAACCGTTTTTATACGTTTCTGAATATCACAAATGATATTCAGAATATCACTAGTGTTTTTCTGAATATCAATGGTGATATTCTAAATATCACTTGTGATTTTCTGAATATCTATCACTTGTTATTTTCTGAATACCACTTGTGATTTTCATGTTACAAAACATTTGTTGAAAGTCACTTGTCAAATTCAGAAAATCACTTGTGATATTCAGAATATCACTTGTGATACTTTGAATATCACAGAATATTACTTAAAATATCTAGAATATCATTTGTGGTACTCCCGGTATCACTTGTGATATTCTGCATATCACAGAAAATCACTTGTGATATTCAGAATATCACTTGTGATATTCTGAATATCACAGAATATCACTTGTGATATTCATAATATAATTTGAGATTCAGAATATTACTTGTGATATTTAGAAACATATGAAAACATCTGAAAATTGCCAAAAATATTTAAAAACGGACGAAAACGAATGAAAAAACGGACAAAAACGTAAGAAAACGAATGAAAATGTATGAAAATGGAAGAAAACGTATGAAAGAGTAAAAACATGTATGAAAATGACAAAAACATTTGAAAAATGGATGAAAACGAAAGAAAATAGATGAAAACGTAAAAAAACAGACGAATATGTATGAAAACGAAAGAAAACGTATAAAAGCGTAAAAACACGTCTGAAAACGGACGAAGACATATGAAAAATGGACGAAAACGTAAGAATACGGACAAAAACGTATTAAAACGAACGTAAACTTATGAAAACTGATGAAAACGTATGAAAACGAACGAAAATGTAAGAAAACATGTGAAAACGTATGAAAACAGACGTTAACGGGCGAAAACGTAAGAAAGCGGACGAAAACGTATGAAAACGGACAAAAACGTATGAAAACGGACGAAAATATATGAAAACGGGCGAAAACGTACGGAAACAGACAAAAAACGTATGAAAACGGACGAAAACGTATGAAAACAGACGAAAATGTATGAAAGCGAAAAAAAACGTTTATTAGGAAGAAAAAAAACGTTTATTAGAACAAGAACAAAAAAAAATAAATAAATAAATGACGAAAAAGAAAAAAAACACAAAAAGAAAAAAAAAACTATTATGCGTGAAAAAAATGCCAAAAAAAAAAAGGGAAAAAGGAATGAAAAAAATGAAAAGTAAAAAAGACAAAGAAAAAGGGGGAAAAAACATGAACTTATGTTTCCCTATTTAATCTTAGGTTAATCCCCACAATTAGATTAAACTAGATGGGTGGTGGGGATTTGTCCCTTGGTATGCATCAAAATAAAGGTATGCATTTGAATTTTCCTCTGTATTTTAATCATGTTTGTATTTTGTTCAATCATTCGTGTGTTTTAATCTTTGTAAGTTGTGATGTACGTGTATGTTGGCTGAGTGAGGTTCACCTCTACATATGTATGACTTTAGTACACTATAATACTGTAGTACTAATGACCAAAAAAAAAATGTCATTAAATATAATTTTTTGGTAACACTAGTTAAAAAATAGGCAAAAGGTCAAAATTTTAAAATTTAACGATATTTTTGTTAAAAGTATGTGACATAAAAGCAAAAGAGATTATCCTTGCACTTTTTTTTGTAATTATAATCAGATTTTTACCTACTTCATTTCTATCTACACTTTTAAGTGTAGAAAAACACTCAAAAAATCTAGCGACATTTTCTTTTAACTTTTATTGTCATTTCTCTACCTTTTACGACATATTACTCACATTTATGTTTGT
This sequence comes from Artemisia annua, assembly GCA_014162995.1. Lineage (NCBI taxonomy): Eukaryota > Viridiplantae > Streptophyta > Magnoliopsida > Asterales > Asteraceae > Artemisia > Artemisia annua. The sequence continues at coordinate 96,534 of LBNU01035124.1, forward strand.
CCCTAAAGGATGGGGTTTGTTTTTAACTTTTTGTAGTGGGCAGTGCTTGTTATAGGTGAATGAGTGTGAGGGAATAACTTTTATTCCAAATAACAATGTTTGGTTATTAGTGTTTATATTCCATTGAATATTAAACCCATGATCATAGGCTAAAGAATCGTCGCATCGAGTCTAAATTAAACTCCGGATTAAAGTTATCTTTCAATGTCGAATCAATATTTTGTGAAACCAGTGAAGATAGGCGTATTATTGTAAACAATAACAGAATAAGATGCGAAATGAAATGAATTGATTCTTGATGGTGTCTATTGCTAGTTGACGGATGACAAATTTAAACATGCAATAAGTTAATGAAAGAATGATAAATACAAATCAAGGTTTGTGGGTCTTGTGGCACATGCAAGCGTACACACGCATATTCGTGCACAACTTTATATAAAACATATATCGATGTGTCATATGTCGGCTTTTGGCTAAACTCAATTATATATGTTACGGTCGAGTCTCTCTGACTGCCAGCATATATGTTACTATTAAATGATTAAAGATTCTAAGTCGGGAGGTCGAGGAAGCTCGAAATAAAAGAAAAACATGATAATATTAGATTAAACTTTAAAGAATGAGAAAGTTGTTTGTGTTTGACTGTTTTCTATAGAGAGAGAAAGGAGAAAACACACACTCCACACACCTCTGTGTTACAAATGTGAGGTTCACCTTCTTAGTTGTAACTATAAGGGTATTTATAGGAAACTAAGTGCCACACTTTACATTGTTGACACATTAGTCCGTGTGAATAAGAAGGTAAAATACTAATGCAATTCCCTATATGGCTTCACTTGTAACGAGGGTAACAGTTACAGTCAAGTCTGTGTGACAGCATTTGCTGCCATATTTTGTTTCTTCCCTTTCTAAGCTATTGGAATTTTTTTCTTTTCGCTTTTAATTTGTTTTCCTCTATACAAAAATCATCGAAAGGTAACTTGGGTTAGGAGGATACATGGGGTAAGACGGGTATATATTATCTTGTTGAACCTTTATCGGAGGGTACATAATATTCGGAGGGTATGTGTTGGAGGGTGGATACACGTTCATAATTTCTTGCACCCTCCTCTCTTATAACCTAAAAGTCCTAAAACCTAAAGGCATTCTTAGCTAACTTACTTGGTCTTTTTAAGAAAAGTTCCTGTGTTCTTGTGAAGAAACTAGCCTTTTATCTTTGTTCTTAGAAATTTTTAAGAAAGAGTTGTTATAATCTTCAAATAACTTCAAGTCCCCAAAAAGACTTTGTTATTTTCTTCAAAATAGCTTCAAGTTTTCAAAAGACATTGTTATAATCTTCAAATAGCCTCGGGTTTTCGAAGATTTTCAATTCCACGTCGAAGCTCTGCTTATATTCTTTTTTCTATAATACTCACGCATTTTTTATGCGGCGGTTGTAAGACCTCCTAAAAAGTTTTACAATCCTCCTAAGCAGTGTACCTAACTGTTCTAGTGTAGTATAGGTAAGACACGGGGAATTGATCGTTCTCTAGGGGAATAGTGTATGTGAAGGCCGAAGTGTATGTCGAGATAGGTGTAAAGGTGAGGGATGCTTGTTTTTGTATTTTTATATTTTATGAAAAGCAATTAAAAATCTCGAGGTTTGAAGAGTGGGCGGTTTAGCTACTAACTAATTAAACCAAATCTAATAATAAAATTAATTAAACTAATATGCGAGAAAAGTAAAGGTGGTAACTCTTATAATAGGGAAAACGTATTAACTTAGATTTCTTTACTCCCTAGTTAGCTCCTACTGATTTGTCGAATTGGCATGTCCTTGTTTTAATTGAAGTGTTGTATTTCTTAATATCGATCATGGGGAGGTGCCGAAGTCCCCAACTCTATGAACGTATAAGTCTCCCCTAAAACCCTTATGGTCTATTAAGTTTTCTAGGATCTACAAGCCACAGTTCATGCAATAAATACAACGAGAAAAACCAATAGTGCACTCTATGGTTGTGTTTTATAAGACGTTCAAGCTAACACATATAAGAAACTAGCCCCATTCTTTATCCTAACGCTAAGGTAATCAATTAAACAAGAGACGACAAATCAATGATCAATAAATAGGTTTCATTAGATCTAAGCAAACACTAATTGACTTAAGCTAGTATATTAAAGTGAAGAGAAGATAAACAAATGATCAAACAACACATAGACATATTGAATGATTAAAAGGTTAAAAGGATAACTTATCTTTAATGAAACATGAGTTTTGGGGGCTGTAAAACCCTTACAAAAGCTGAGAAAATCGTGCCCTAAGTGATACTCCAAGATGTTACACGAATTATGAAAAACATACGAAAATATATATAGTTTTACATCTATGACGGCGTCTGATGAGTGTGTAAATACTCATCATTTTTGTAACGTTTGAACTGCCAAAACATCCAAAAACACCCAATAATGCATCAAAATAGTGAAAATATCACAAAAGTGTGTTTTATATGTTTCAGATGCAAAAAGATCAAAAACAAATGAAAAACAACCAAAGTTTGCATAATTGGCAGTTTCAGTCCCTCAACTATCAAGAATTGACAAAACTAGTCCCTAAGCATTAATTTTCAATAAAAAGTCATCAAAGGTCCTTTTGAAATCACAAATTATCATATTTAGTCCTTTGGTGGCAAGTTTGTAAAAATTACACATTTAGTCCCTCAAGTTTCAAAATTGGCAAAAATGGCCCCTGAGCAATAATTTTGGGTGGAAAAGTCAAAAATGGTCCTTGGAAAGTAAAAGTTATCACAAATGGTCCATGGGTGTGAAATTTGGTGAATTTACAAGTTTGGTCCCTGTACTTTCAAGTTTGGCAGAAATGGTCCCTGGAATTTCAAAAGTGGAAAATCAAATTTGGTCCTTGTACTATTCAACATTGGCAAGAAAGGACCTTGTGAGTATTTTGGAAAAGTCACAACATCAGCCCCTCAAGAAAACAGAATTTACACTTTTGGTCCTTGGGCTATAATACACTACAAACCAAACGGATACCTCTTTATTATAAAGTCCAAATCCAAAACAAACACAAGCCCTTATAACCCCTGGCCCATTTCCCTTCTGTGGCCCAACACACAACACCAGCCCAATCACCCCCTTTATAACTTATTCAAACATCACCCCGTTCACACCTTCCCTCCTTCCCCACTCCACTTGCCTGCAAAACCATCACCTCACCTCTCCCACCATCCACNTTTATATTTTATGAAAAGCAATTAAAAATCTCGAGGTTTGAAGAGTGGGCAGTTTAGCTACTAGCTAATTAAACCAAATCTAATAATAAAATTAATTAAACTAATATGCGAGAAAAGTAAAGGTGGTAACTCTTATAATAGGGAAAACGTATTCACTTAGATTTCTTTACTCCCTAGTTATCTCCTACTGATTTGTCGAATTGGCACGTTCTTGTTTTAATTGAAGTGTTGTATTCCTTAATATCGATCGTGGGGAGGTACCGAAGTCCCCAACTCTATGAACGTATAAGTCTCCCCTAAAACCATTAAAGTCTATTAAGTTTTCTAGGATCTACAAGCCACAGTAATAAATACAATGAGAAAAACCAATAGTGCACTCTATGGTTGTGTTTTATAAGACGTTCAAGCTAACACATATAAGATTCTAGCCACATTCTTTATCCTAACGCTAAGGTAATCAATTAAACAAGAGACGACAAATCAATGATCAATAACTAGGTTTCATTAGATCTAAGCAAACACTAATTAACTTAAGCTAGTATATTAAAGTGAAGAGAAGATAAACAAAAATGATCAAACAACACATAGACATATTGAATGATTAAAAGGATAACTTATCTTTAATGAAACACGAGTTTTGGGGGCTGTAAAACCCTTACAAAACCTGAGAAAATCGTGCCCTAAGTGATACTCCAAGATGTTACACGAATTATGAAAAACATACGAAAATATATATAGTTTTACATCTATGACGGCGTCACTTGCAAACTGTGACGCTGTCAGCTCGCCTCCAATTAGGGTTTCGTCTGTGCAATCGCCGTCAGCTCTGGCTTGAGGTCGTCACGTGTAAAAACTTCTGAGCCGTCACGTTCTAAAATTGCAAAGAGTCTGGGTCTTCAAAAACAAGTGACGGCGTCAGGTTATGAAGTGACGCCGTCAGGTCTCCACTTTGATATATTCTTGATTTGGTCGTTTTTCTTTGTTTTCTTGTCGTTTTTAGTCCAAAAACATGCCGGATTCTACAATTCTCGTTCCAAGTACCTAAAATACAAAAAGAAGCGATTTAGGGCAATATTTGATCAATTACATATGACTTTTAGGCTTAAATAACCATTTAAAAAGGTATCAAATAAATCCTTATCAGTTTTATATAAATTTAAGTATTTATAAACTTTAAATACTTATTAACTTTTGTTAGTTTATTTAAGGTTTTATAAACTCTTAATATGTCATATACATTGTCAACTTATCTCATAAAAATACATATCGAAGGTATACATCTTATAAACGTTTTCATATATACATGTATACGTACAAATTATACATTTTTATACTAAGTACTATATTACTAGGGAATTTCATATGAGATGCCTCTCCGGGGTAACGTATCGACGAGTTGTTGGATTTACGATTTAAAGTGTCCTAGCTCCTCATATGTCTACTACATGACCTCTTAATTATGATAGCCCGAACGATAGTACGATATTATAAAGGGAAGATACGTTTCGAAATATTTGAATACAAATTTGTATAATATGTTTATATTATTTAAATAATATTTTTATATTATTTTAAATAATACTTTTATATTATTTTTATATTATATTGATAATATTTTAATATTATTTTTTTAACAATTATAACATTTTTATATTAATTTTTTAATTTTTATATTATATTTAAAATATTTTTATACTATTTTAATATTATATTAATGTTATTTTTATAATATTTTAATATTATTTTACAACACTTTTATAAAACATTTTAATTAGTTTATTTTATTGAAATAAACCATTTTATAAAACATTTTATAATGTTTTTGTAACATTTTTACAACACTTATATATATATATATATATATATATATATATATATATATATATATATATATATATATATATATATATATATATATATA
>LBNU01035124.1:102545-115936 GCA_014162995.1 Artemisia annua
CTCTTTCTATTCAACATATTGTGATCCTAAACTCGTTTTTACACAGAATATCACATCTCTTGGGACTTTAACGACCCGGGAATAACTATACTCCTTGGTTTTGCATTGTGTCTTTGATAGTTTGACTTTTGTTGACCAGATCCTTGGTTAATATTAGTTGACTGTTTTAGCCCCAATCAATACCGAACAATCCATAAAATTTTAATCTAATTTTTAAAGTAAAAAAAACTACCACCACCGTCCCTTAATGATGGACCTGATCGGGTATTCATTGAATTGATACATTTTAGTTTATTGTTTGTAAATGTCTGTTCTATTAGGGGCTGTTTTTATTATCATGATCATGATTGTTAATTGAGTAATCATTTATCGTTATAACAAATATTAAAATATGGTTTGTGCATATGTGTTTTCGTTATTATTTTGTACATGTCTATACAGCTATACTACGAAGACTAGTGCACATGTGTTCTAATTGTTATTTTCATAACAAATATTGAAATATTAGGAGCCTGACTAATAAATGATATAAACATTAATAGTAGATGGGGGAATGCATATATGTTTTGGGAAAAGTGCGCATGTGTTTTACGGTTGATATAAACCAATGGAATAAACATGTATGTTCAAAACATACATGTTCGAAACATATATTCTTTAGTTAGTGATATGTTTTAAACATGTATGTTTTAAAAAATGATTATTTATCAACGGAATGCTTGAAACATGTATGTTTTAAAAATTAATTGCTTTAAAAACATGTATGTTTTTTATTAAGTAATTAATTTTTTTTTTCAGAGACTTCATGTTTGCCAAGTATGTTTCCTAAAACATACATGTTATAGTAGTTGCATATATGTATTACAACACAATTCTCTTTTAATAATATTATTGTTGCTAATGCTTGTACTTTTCTTTGTATCAGGTGTAATTACAAGAATTTTCACGGCTACGAGTGTGCGTATATGTCCGTCTTTTGAAAATGTTGACGGCTACTCGTGCGCATATGTCCATTTGTGTTGAATATTATTAGTGCTCACATGTATAAATCGATTAGATTCATGTATTTACGTTTTAAAATTTTGTATTTTAATTGTATTTTAATCGATATTGTATATAACATTTATGTGTTTTGTTTGTTATAAATTTCATTATATTTAAAACCTATATGCACCTTGAAAGGGGAAAAATAACATGCACTTTGACCAATTGAAAACATGTATGCATCTTTAGATTTTAAAAAAAATGTTAATTAAGTACAAAAAAAACATGTATGCACCATGATAATTTGAAAACATGTTAGCATTAAAAAAAAAATCCGAATTTTAGTATTTATAAAAAATGGGAATTATAAAAAAAATATGAAAATGTCTTTTACTTTTATACCCTTTTGAATTAAATAAAAATAACAAAATGCTATGGAGCATTAAATGATGTACATTGTGTATTATTAGTTGTAAAAAGGTGGTTCTCGCAGTTCACGCAGATAAGGTGGTTCTCGTAAGAAAAGGACCCTATATATATATATATATATATATATATATATATATATATATATATATATATATATATATATATATTAAGCGAATATGTAAGCACTTCTAATTTTTACAAACATCATAATCGATATAATAAACTTAGATAGATTTATTTACATTTACACCTCGTTACTATAAAACTTAAGACTCGATATCATATTTTAGGTTGCTCGTAGAAGATTTTCCCGGCTTATCCATTGATTTCGTTATACACTTAACATCATTAACTCACGGTGAGTTCATAGCCCCATTTTCCATTGTTTAACTATACAAACCATTGGGGGAAATACATGTTATTTTTAGTCGAATACAATGCTTTGAACTGTATGCTTACCTGTATGTTTTATTTACACTAAGTACCGATTGTCATGTTTGAAGTCCCTATATCATGATCAATTAGTCACTAGCTTTAGTGAGCGCGAATATTGTGAATAGACCTATTGGGGTTGACGTACCCCGTTCTTATTGACCCAGTTAGGGTAATCGAACGAACTATATTTGAGAACGATAGGTATACCTACTAGGGCTACGATTTAACGGTTATGCCAATTTTTATTGGTACGAGGTTGACGCTTTGGTTGTCATGAGCTTAGTGAAGTAATAATTGTTTTGTTTTCAAACTATGAGTGGGATACTATAGCTCACACTACGAATATTGTGTTCAAAATTTAACTAAACCTATGGATTCCACTCAACCTTTTTGTTGACGTTTTAAGCATGTTTTATCTCAGGTACACAAGGTACGAGGATGGCACGTAGGAGCACGGATATTTAGAAGGCTATAAATTTTATTATCATTCGAAAACTTATGTATTATGTAATCGTAAAACTACCGGGACCTCTATTTTGTAAACTCTGAGATTCGAATGATAAATATTTTAAAACGACTCAATTAGAGTTCATTTTATATTATTATAACTGTTATACCATAAAGTAACACTCAGTTTAAATTCCGTTGCATTCACAAAATTAGAGGTGTTACAAAAATAAAGAACGACGGTTATTGAGTGGGTCCATAAGATCTTCTGTTTGTCTTGTAATATCGGAGCCTCGACCTTGTCGGAGGCTAAAGCTCTTCGGAGTGCTGGTGCTCTGAAGACTGACTCTTTGTGTATTGGCTGGTTCCCTTATGGTAGCATAGTAGGCTTTACGCCAATGATCACTCTTTGGTGCCACGTGTGTGTTATCGGAGGCTAGGCTCCTAGCCGTGAGATGGGGTACACCATCAGTTGATTACCAGTCAAGCGCAAGATTCCACCTTGATGGCAGGTTGGTGAGTAGTTCGCATATTTAAATTGTTGGGTAATGAAATTATCATAATGTAACCATTGTATATCATACTAGACGAGTACCCGTGCATAGCAACGAGATTTATAGTGGCAGATAATTAAAGAGATATTTTGGTTAAATGTTTTATGTAACTATAGCTGTTTGCCGCTAGAAAATTCCGTTGCTATGTATGGGTTCTCGTCTAGTATACATCATTGTCAAAACAAAGTATCAAATATGTTTTTATATAGTTGACAAATCATTTAATATATTATTTAAGTTGACAAATGAAAGTATCAAATATGTTTTTATATAGTTGACAAACCAAATATTCAAACGCGTATGTGCTAAGTTTGCATTTAAGTTTTCATTTTGTGTATCTAATTAAAACTTAAGACTCGATATCATATTTTAGGTTGCTCGTAGAAGATTTTCCCGGCTTATCCATCGATTTCGTTATACACTTAACATCATTAACTCACGGTGAGTTCATAGCCCCATTTTCCATTGTTTAACTATTTTACAAACCATTGGGGGAGATACATGCTATTTTTACTCGAATACAATGCTTTGAACTGTATGCTTACCTGTATGTTTTATTTACACTAAGTACCGATTGTCATGTTTGAAGTCCCTATATCATGAACCATTAGTCACTAGCGTTAGTGAGCGCGAATATTGTGAATAGACCTATTGGGGTTGACGTACCCCGTTCTTATTGACCCAGTTAGGGTAATCGAACGAACTATATTTGAGAACGATAGGTATACCTACTAGGGCTACGATGTAACGGTTATGCCAATTTTTATTGGTACGAGGTTAACGCTTTGGTTGTCATGAGCTTAGTGAAGTAATAACTGTTTTGTTTTCAAACTATGCGTGTGATACTATAGCTCACACTACAAATATTGTGTTCAAAATTTAACTAAACCTATGGATTCCACTCAACCTTTGTGTTGACGTTTTAAGCATGTTTTATCTCAGGTCCACAAGGTACGAGGATGGCACGTAGGAGCACGGATATTTAGAAGGCTATAAATTTTATTATCATTCAAAAACTTATGTATTATGTAATCGTGAAACTACCGGGACCTCTATTTTGTAAACTCTGATATTCGAATGATAAATATTTTAAAACGACTCAATTAGAGTTCATTTTATATTATTATAACTGTTATACCATAAAGTAACACCTAGTTTAAATTCCGTTGCATTCACGAAATTGGGGGTGTTACAAAAATAAAGAACGGCGGTTATTGAGTGGGTCCATAAGATCTTCTGTTTGTCTTGTAATATCGGAGCCTCGACCTTGTCTGAGGCTAAAGCTCTTCGGAGTGCTGGTGCTCTGAAGACTGACTCTTTGTGTATTGGCTGGTTCCCTTATGGTAGCATAGTAGGCTTTACGCCAATGATCACTCTTTGGTGCCACGTGTGTGTTATCGGAGGCTAGGCTCCTAGCCGTGAGATGAGGTACACCATCAGTTGATTACCAGTCAAGTGCAAGATTCCACCTTGATGGCAGGTTGGTGAGTAGTTCGCATATATAAATTGTTGGGTAATGAAATTATCATAATGTAACCATTGTATATCATACTAGACGAGTACCCGTGCATAGCAACGAGATTTATAGTGGCAGATAATTAAAGAGATATTTTGGTTAAATGTTTTGTGTAACTATAGCTGTTTGCCGCTAGAAAATTCCGTTGCTATGTATGGGTTCTCGTCTAGTATACATCATTGTCAAAACAAAGTATCAAATATGTTTTTTTTTTTTTTTTCATTTAAGTTTTCATTTTAAAGTAGGGGTATTAAGGCGCGTAATTTACAAGGATATAACTGATATAGAACATAATTAAGAAAATTAAGAAATTAAGAGTTTTTTTTGGCTTTTTATAAATTAAGATATAGCAAGAATTCACACCCGCTGGGAAGCGCTGTTATACTCTACTCGTTGTTTGTACAATTCTAATCAACACATCACATGGTTTGTTTCGTAGATTTGTTTTCGTCATAATGATATGATATGCGAACTAATTTAGTTTAAAATACAAGATTTGCAATAAAGTATGTCCTGTAACAGAAAGGGGAAAAGTGAACCAAAGTATCAACTTGTGTTTCTCAAATTAGCGATTGAAATACAACTCACCAGTGACACCCACCAACACGATGCACCAAATAATGCGGTTATTAATTCTATAACTAATTACAAAACAAGAAAGCATCTTGGAAAGCAATGGTAAACACATGGGGGTATCTCGTACGATTATTGACAAAGGGGGTTTGGTGGTACGTGTTAAATATTCACGATTCTTTTTCAATTTATAAAGTTTCTATTCTATAGAAGATACGGGTTATAAGAATTTCATTCTTTTAATAAACTTTGATTTTCATGATGTACATGATACGGTCCAAGATGTCATCGGCTTGATCGAGTATCTTTACTGCATTATTATAAAAGTATTTGAGGTTTTTTTTTTTTAAAATAAAAGTATTAAAATATTATGTTTACACACTTACTTATTACGTACAAAATTGTATTTTAAATACTCACAATTAATGTTAAACACCTACAATTAATATAACAAATAAAATAACCCTACATGAAACGTACAACTAATAAAATAAATAGTGCAAAGATGAGAGCTACTAACCAATGTGATCATCATTTATTTGATATGATACAAGCAACCATATATTTTCTACTTTTACAATCACTTATTAGTTATCATAACCAAAAGGTAATGACCCTTTAACGGGTATTTCTTCAATAGCTAGCAATTCAGCTATGCTCCTTTGACGATTTCTTCTTGACTGGGAACGAGTGCGCATGCACTAAAAATATTCACAAATAAAACAAGACCGAGGCAAAACAACAGTGAACTTAAACCAATAACCACAATATGACTGGCTTCTTTAAAAAAGGTACACCAATCACAAGAGTACAATGGCAAGTTTTAATCTTTAGTTTGGGAACTTATTAATGGTCATACACCCAGTTGGGTTGTATTCTGCCTTGATTTGCGGTGGTAATATTTTATGTAATTATTAATAACAAGAAAACAAATGTTTTTGGCTTTTCGGGTGTGTGTGAAAAAACTTTTGGAAATATTTTTGGAATCGATTCATTAACCGAAATCGTTCCTTTAAGACTACTCGCAGGGTGGCGGGAGAGAAGAATGGATCTCTCTTCGGTTCGCAATTTAATGTCAGAACCTCCGTATTCCACCTGTACAGGTTATAATCTTAAAGAATCGAAGTAATTTAACTTCACGATTTGTTTTGTTGTTTATGATTTTTTTGGTGTTGTTAACACTTTAGGAAAAGTGTTAATGACTTTTTCTGATTTGATTAAGATTTTTACAAAAGAAATTTTTACAAAGTGATGTGATTTGTTCAAGGAGGGTTTTGAAAATCACTAAACCTAAACGTTTTTAAAACACGCAACAACCTCCCCGGCAGCGGCGCCAAAATTTGACTCCTCCCAAACTAACCAGTTAACCAGGTGTGGTCAACAAGTCAAATCTGAGAGAGGAGAGATCAATTTATGATCCGGTGTAAGCACAGTGTATCCCCGGCTCGTTAAGTCCCAGCGAGATTGAAATGGTATTTTAAAAACGTTTAGGGAATGAGTGATTCAGGAATAGTAACCAGATAAAGATTTTGATTTGATTTAACACTAATGATTGCTTGGAATGATAATGTAACAGTATTAACAAACACAGATATGCAAATAATCCTAAAAACCTAAATGCGTACTGAAAAAGTGGAAATATGCAAAAACAAACTACAGAGGGTAAAAATGCGACTTTTACAAACTTAAAATGAAAAGAAAATTAAATTAAAAAGAAAATTATTTTTTTGATTATTTTATTAGAAAAATTTTAATTATTAAATAAAACTATTTAAAACGTTAATAAAAATTCTATTTAAAGTAATCTAAAAAGAGTTTTACTACAAATTTAAATTATAAAATTGAAAAATTAATTTCTAAAAATCTAAAATAACTTAAAAGAAATATAAAAATTGAAAATAAATATTTTTGTCTTTCTGTGGATCTTTTATTAATTAATTACTAAACTATTATTTAAAGGTTATTTAAACTAGATTAAATAAGAAAAATAGAAAATGAAAAGAGAAAATTACAAATCCAATTTTCACAGAATCTAAATAATGTGTAAAAGCTAAGAAAATTATAAAAATGAATCTAGGATTAAATTTAAACACTTAAACTAATTTCTTTTGGTTTTTTTAATTTAAACTGATTAATTAAAATTAAATCTAGAAATTACAATATGAACAGTAAAAATTATGGGAAAATTATCAGAAATACTAAATATTATGAGGAACTTAGGAAAAATATAAAAAGGTACTACTGTTTAACAAAAATTAACAGAACTATTTAATTTACTAGTTTTAACTAATTATTAATTAAACTATGATTAATTCTAATAAACACTAAATGAAAAGTGAAAATTCTGAAAATTATTCTACAAACACTTTATGATACTAGGAATTTGAGAAAAATAAGAAAACAGATAAATACTTAATTAAAATTTAAAAGGAAAAATTTAAAATCTAAATTATATTAAATAGAAACTATCACTTTTATTAAAAAGTGATTATTTTTGGAATTTTCTTTTTGAGACTTGTTTGTACACTGAGAATGATCAACTTTTGTGAAAAGACTTTTTGTGAAACTAAAAAATAAGCAGTTTGGGAGCTTATGATTCCCACAGATTGCTTTTTTGCTTAAAAATGAGAATTTGATGGTGAAAAAGCTATGCAATGCACATAAGCCACAAATTAAGCTTTAATCTACTGATGTGTATGCAAGGTAAGTCAAATCTACTGAATAAGCACACTAATTAAGCAGAAAATAAGAAATAAGCAATCCAATACACACTCAGAATCTAACAGACAAGATAAAATGGGACAACATGCAGGCTTGTGTGGGGCCAACAGGGGTGATCAAGGATTCAAACTAAAAGTGGATCTAAAAAGCTGGCTAGGAGAGCTTAAAAATAAGCTAAGGTTTAGGGTGTGGGGTCCACTAATGAGCTAGGTAAAGGCTTGTGAACTTGCTCTCATATACTGATTAGTCAGTATAGAGAGTTTGGTGAGAGAATTTTGATGGTGCAAAATAAGCAGTTTGAAAAGCACTAAAGTGAAAAACAATGACTTGCACAGATAGCTGGCCAGATGGGCTTTACAAATCAACAAAAATCACAAGATAACATTCACTAATGAAGATTGTGCAAGCTTATGAAAACTGGGTCACACTGGACTAAATGGTGGTACAGGGGAGGTTACAAGCTCAACAGACAAGTTTGAGGCTAAATTACTATGACCAAATGAAGTTCAAAATCCAATTTTCTTTTTGATTTAGATTCATAAGCAACCAAAGAACATAAATCAACAAGAGATTTCCATTTTCAATCCATATTAAGCACTGTGCAAGATCTGGTAGATTTGTCCAAAATAACAGTTTAGAAATTTTGACTTTTGGTGAAAAACTATTAAGTTGACTTTTATGGATTTTGATCCTTTCTAATTAACTGATTATGATATAATAAGGTGTAATAAGGCTTACTTAAGCTATTCTAACCACTTGTGAATGGATCATGCAGGTTTTGGACTCACAAATTTCAACAGTGTACTGAGCTCATTAAATAAAGATGTATTCGACGATTTTGACAAAAGACATGTGGTTTTTATGTTTTGAATGTGCTATCAGGGCCTAGTGAGACTTGTATCAACAACAAACATCAACTGGAATGCACTGGAACACACCAAGACTGCTTAAACCAAACACACCCTTTCTAATATGAAATTGAGATTAAAGAAGCAAAATGAGATTCTAATCCTAGTTACTGACAGATAAACTTATACTAGCTTAATTTAAACACAATTGAACATAAATCAACAAGGTAATAACACTTAAAACTACCAATCAAAGATAATGCTAAAAATTCTTAAAAACTAAAATTTTAAAAAGCAAGAACTAGAAACCTTGACCTCTGGCTTAACCAGGGTATCTCTAACCTCAACAAGCTCCTAGCTTATCAAAGTCCATCTTGCCCCTCCATTGTAGGCAACTTCCTTAGCTTCCTGTCTCATATGCATAGGTACCCTGTTTTTTGATTTGTGTGTCTGATTTTATGTTTTCTTTTTGTTTTCTTTTTATGATATAAGGAAACTAAGTGAGCTTGTGAGAGCTTATACAGAGCTTAAGAGTAATGATAAGATAAAACTTTCAAAATGCTAGTGAGATTTAGAACTGAAACACAGAAGTTTTATAACCAAAATACTTTCATTAACTTGAAAACAGATTACAAAGCATAATTTAAACTAAAGATTACAAGGAAAATGATAACTTTTTCTATTTGACACTAATTCTATGTTAAAAAACTACCACTGCACTTCTCTACATCTTCTTCCTTTTATAAGGTCTTCTAGGGTTCTTCTAAGCTTCCTCGTGCTTTCCCAATTCAATTTGGACCATTGGATTGGTTTGAGATGATCTTGACCGTTTAAATGGTTTTGGCGCCAAAAGTGGATAAGTCCAAATTGGACTGTTATAGCAACTGGGGGGTGGTGGCATTTATTGCTGAGGTGAGAGGGTTAGGTGTAGTGGAGTGGGCGGTGGAGATGGTGGGTTGAGGTGATGGTGTTGCAGGAAAGTTGGGGGGATGGAGGTGGTGAAGGTGGGAACGGGGAGTGGTTTTGGGTTGGAATTATTATAACAAAAGGGGGTTTGGGCTTATGGAAGATGGGCCAACAGATGAAAGAGCCAAGGGTTATAAAATGGGGTGTTTGTTATTGGGTTGGATTTGGATTTATGGGATTTGGGTTGTTATTGGGTTTATTAAATAACAAAAGGGTCCGTTTGGTTTTATAAGGATTGTAAGCCCAAGGACTAATCTTGCAATTTCTGCATTCTTGAAGGGCTGGAGTTGTGATTTTTCCAAAGTACTCACAAGGTCCATTCTTGTCATATTTGAATAGTACAAGGACCAATGTTGATTTTTCCACTTTTTGAATTTCCAGGGACCTGTTTTGCCAACTTGTGAAACTTCAAGGACCAAACTTGTAAATTCTCTAAATTTCACACACAAGGACCATTTGTGGTAACTTTTACTTTCCAAGGACCAGAAAAGACTTTTTCATTCAAAAATATTTGCTCAGGGGCCATTTCTGCCAATTTTGCAACTTGAAGGACTAAATGTGTAATTTTTGCAAACTTGCCACAAAGGACTAAATATGATTATTTGTGATTTCAAAAGGACCTTTAGTGACTTTTTATTCAAAATTAATGCATAGGGACTATATTTGACAAGTTTTGAAAGTTAAGGGACTGAAACTGCCAATTGTGCAAACTTTGTTCATTTTTCATTTGTTTTCAAACATTTTGCATCTAAAACATATAAAACACAATCCTGGGATATTTTTAGTATTTTTGATGCATTTCTGAGTGTTTTTGGATGTTTTGGCAATTCAGATGATACAAAAATGATGAGTATTTACACACTCATCAATCCCCCACACTAAAATATTGCTAGTCCCTAGCAATCTTTTATGAAGACTTAATGGATTTGATGTCTCTTTACCAAAAGCCATTACTTCTGGAGTAGCCAAATGTTTCAGTTCAAGTAAGAACTATGGTACACTGATAACCATATGATTTTGAGCAAATCATCAGCTGTCAACGGATTTGATTTGTCTTTACCAAAAGCCGTTTGCTTCTAGACTAGCCAACTCTTCACGATTCAAAGATATGGTGAGCTGAATACCATGCAATTTTTGGCAAATTGCAAGCCGTAAACGGATTTGAGATATCTTTACCGGGAGCCGTTTGCTCTCGGATTAGCCAGACCTTTTGTGGATAAGACATGGTGGACTGATAACCATTTGTCGTGTTAGTGTAACGCACTCATACCAGAAAAAAATTTTTGGCCAAAATGGGGGAATTAAGGCTTTTAGATGGTAAAAATGTGATCAAATTCGCCAGAATTCCCCCCCCCCACACTAGAATTGAATATTTCCCTCAATATTCAAAGTCCCGGCCATTATGCCGATACTTTGAGATGTAAAAACGTAGGATTTAGGCAAGTGTGGGAACCATTAAAAAAATAAGCTTCTTAAATAGAAGCTATCACTTCTTTTAAAGTGATGATGATGATTTTTTTTTGATAGATATGTACATGCAGGGGCCATCTCCCCCACACTAGGGTAGTAGAAAGTAGAAAGAAGTCAGAAACATGGGTGAAAACCCATGGCATGCTAATTTTTGATCACCGAGTCACTAGCTTGACTCGATCCCCGCATTCATTGGTTCATGGGGAAAGTTTGGAGATCCGGGACAACCATGGGTGGTATGTCCTCTCCAAAGTAGTGCTTTAGCCGATGGCCATTCACTTTAAAATTTGGACCGTTGGGTTGAGATAACTCAATGGTACCATATGGATAAACTTTTGCAATGGTGAATGGTCCAGTCCAGCGGGTTTTGAGTTTTCCCGAGAAGATCTTTAACCGAGAATTGAAAAGAAGGACTCGATCACCAACGTTGAAAACACGGTTTTTTATCTTTGAGTCATGAATCTTCTTTATCTTTTCTTTGTAGATCAAAGAGTTCTCGTATGCCTGATCCCGAAGTTCATTTAATTCATTCAGCTGAACTTTGCGGTGATCAACCGCTATCTAGAGATCGAAGTTAGCATGTTTCAAGGCCCAGTAGGCTTTGTGCTCAAGCTCAATCGGTAGATGACACGCCGTTCCGTATACAAGCTTGTAAGGAGTACACCCGATGGGTGTTTTGTAAGCTGTACAAAAGGCACAGAGTGCATCATCTAGTTTATCCGACCAAGAGGCACGGTTTTCACCTACTATCCGCTCCAGAATCCGCTTAATACCACGGTTCGAAACCTCCACTTGCCCACTTGTTTGGGGGTGATACGCAGTGGAAAGACGGTGAGTTACACCGTACTCTTGCACGACTTTATAAAATTTGTCATTGCAAAAATGTGTACCACGATCACTAATAATGGCTCGTGGAGTTCCGAACCTAGCAAAAAGAGATTTCAAAAATTTTACAACAACTCTGGCATCATTGGTGGGTAAAGCTTTCGCCTCAACCCATTTTGACAAGTAGTCAACGGCCATGAGTATGTATTTGTTTCCTCGAGATGATGGAAATGGCCCCATAAAGTCAATGCCCCATACGTCAAAGATTTCACAGACTTGGATGGTGTTTTGAGGCATCTCGTTAGTCTTTGAAATATTCCCGTGACGCTGACAAGCGTCACAAGCTTTGACAAAATCCTGGGCATCTTTATAGATCGTGGGCCAGTAAAAACCAGAATCAAACACCTTCTTAGCGGTTTAGTTTGGATTATGATGTCCCCCCGTGGGTCCATCATGACAAGCTTTGAGAATATCCATGGCTTCTTGGCCATGGACACACCGCCTGATGACTTGATCGGCACAGATTTTGAACAAGAAGGGGTCGTCCCAGAAGTATTGTTTGACGTCTTTAAAGAATTTGTTTTTCTGTTGGGACGTCATCCCCTTCACAACAAAGTTACCCGCATGGTAGTTTGCAAAGTCGGCAATCCATGGGGTAGTAGAGTCACCACGAAAAGAAACCGCATTGAGTGTCTCGAGAGGAAATGTTTCATTTATTTCCTTTTTCTCGAACACATCCTGGTGAGGGTTTTCTAATCGTGATAGATGATCAGCTGCTAGGTTCTCAGCTCCTTTTTTTATCATGGATGATGATATCAAATTCTTGCAGGAGGAGAACCCATCGGAGCAATCTCGGCTTTGCATCTTGTTTGGCAAAGAGATATTTCAGGGCCGAGTGATCCGTATACACTATGCATTTGGTCATGATTAAGTAAGGCCGAAACTTTTCAAAAACATACACCACGGCTAATAACTCTTTTTCCGTGGTGGTGTAATGATTCTGAGCCTCGTTCATAGTTTTGCTTGCATAGTGTATGGGCTGAAAGTGTTTTGTTTTTCGTTGCCCCAATACCGCGCCTATAGCAAAATCACTTGCATCGCACATGAGTTCAAAAGGCAGGTCCCAATCGGGGGCAACTAAGATGGGTGCTTCAGTGAGCTTTTTCTTGAGAGTTTGAAAAGCTTTGATGCACTCGGGAGAGAAGATGAAAGGAGCATCTTTTTCAAGAAGATGTGTCATGGGCCGGGCGATTTTAGAAAAATCTTGTATGAATCGACGATAGAATCCGACATGATCTAGGAAACTCCTGACACCTTTGACTGTGGTGGGATGAGGTAGTTTAGCAATGACATCGACTTTAGCTCTGTCGACCTCAATCCCGTTCTTAGAAATCTTATGGCCGAGGACAATGCCTTCCTTGACCATAAAGTGACTCTTCTCCCAATTTAGACAAAGATTGGTGTATTCACACCGTTTGAGCATATTATGTAAATGGGAGAGACATGATTGGAAAGAATTCCCAATGACCGAGAAATCATCCATAAAGACCTCCATAGTTTTCCCGATCATGTCGTGAAATATGGCCATCATACACCGTTGGAACGTGCCTGGAGCATTACATA
>LBNU01035124.1:148354-180672 GCA_014162995.1 Artemisia annua
GCCATGGAAAGGTGTAATTCGTTTTGGTAAGCGTGGGAAGCTAAGTCCACGATATATCGGACCATTCAAGATCTTAGCAAGGGTTGGTCCGGTGGCGTACAAATTAGAGCTACCTGAAGGACTTCAAGGCATTCACAACACTTTTCATGTTTCTAATCTCAAGAAGTGTTTGTCGGATGAAAGTCTTATCATTCCATTAGAAGAACTTCGGATCGATGACAAGCTACACTTCATAGAAGAACCGGTAGAGATCATGGATCGTGAGGTAAAACAACTCAAGCAAAGTCGCATCCCTATTGTCAAGGTTCGTTGGAATACCCGGCGAGGACAAGAGTACACGTGGGAGCACGAAGATCAAATCCGGGGAAAGTATCCTCATCTTTTCACTGATGAGCCGTCAGGAGATAAACCGAGTTAAGCTCCGGGACGGAGCTCTCCTAAGTGGTACGTGCTGTGACATTTCTAAAAATTCATGTCTTATATTTTCAATAATAAGTTTATTTAATAACTATCCTATTTTTAATAAATAACTTCGTAGGAAGTTATCCGTGTACATCCAATTCATTCGACCACGACTATACTATGTCCACTCTACATTTCATGTACTCTACTATTTTTCTTTGTAATCCTAATATTAAAAAGTTACTTTCACTTTTATTTTGGGAATTAATTACTTAAAACTATCAAAAACATATAACTACGAAAGCATTCGTAGTAATAAAGTGAAAGTTATTGAAAAACCCATCATCTACAAAAATTATATTTTTATAATTTTTACAATTGTATTTCGTCACAATGGTACCACTAAAAGTTATTTCTAATTAACCCGGTACCCAAATTCGTCAAAACTACTCAAGCTATGCACTAAACGGTACCCCGTAAATCAAATGTGGGACAAAAACTACAAATCACAACCACCTTTGTGAGGTGGCCGGCCTCAAGTATCCCCCATGGACACTTGGTGCCTTCTCTATTCACCAACAACTCACTAGTAACTTTAACTCTTTCATTTTGCATGCAAGAACTAATTTTAGATCAAAAAGTTTCCATCTCTCTTCTCCTTCTCTCTTTTGGCTCGTTCCATTTTCAAGATCACCAAGGAGATCAAATTTTTGAAGAACAATAATTTCCAAGTACTTATAAACATCCATTACAAGGTTTTGAAATATAAACCTATGGATTAGTTAGGGTTTTCTTCATAATAAACTAGTAATCTTCCAAGTGAGTGATTCATTAAACTCTTCATGTTTTTGATATGTTCCTACATGTTCTAGTCAATTTTTACATGCATGCAAGTAGATGTAATTTGTACCACTCTAATTTTATGTTTTGTTAAACTTTATGAAATATATATATATAGTGTTTTGGTGTAGAGATGGTTTGATGTAATTTAGGAACCCATGACACCTTGAGGAGGTGTATGGTAGATTATGGGATTGTTGGAGTTGATTGATGATGAAATTGGATTAGTTATAGGATGAGAAAACCATTTTTGAAATTATATATAAGCTTCTGGTCTTATTTTAAAAATACAGAAAAATCAGTAGGTTTGGACCCATTTTTGACCAAAGATAAAGAAAATACACTTTAAGATGAAGCCATGGCCGAAAGAACGGGTAAAAACGAGTTTATAACGAAAAAGTTATGTTAAAAACAAGTTATACCAAATTTATTTTTAACAATTTGGGACAGCCTGGACATTTTTATAAAATTTAGAAAACTCAGCAACTCATGGCCTATTTTTGACAAGATACTCAGAAAGTTAAGAACAAAATGAAACCATTGCAAAAAGAACGGACTAAAATGAGTTTGAAACGAGAAAGTTACGCTATAAACAAGTTACAAGTGTTTTCTTACATATCCTGAAATTTTGTTGCTGATGTAGTAAAGTTTTTCATGAAAACAGGCCCCTAACCCTCATTAAAATGTACCAACATGATAAAAATGTGTTAGTACTTGTTTAGAGCTAACCGGGGATATAAAATTCTTGAAAAACGGACTTATAACGAATTAGTTATGATTTTTCGAAAGTTATTGTTTCACTAAAAATACCAATAGCACATTACTCAGAAAATTTTCTAAGTATAAACAGGAACTATGTAAACACCCATGTTTGAGCCGTTTTCAAAAATTGTCTAAGTGTTATATTTTACGTCTAAAATCTATATTTCACTATATAACTACCGTATAACATTATTAGACTATATGAACATGTAATATTCACTATGACCTTATACGAAGATGTAAATTATATTTTCGNAGCATGTGGCGTTTAGCTTCACTTCTTCTCCTTCTCCAGTATACAAAGAGAAAAGGTCCATTTCTTCCTCGAAATCCGCTTTGTTGTCAGATTCCTCCTCATCCCGTTTAGCAAAAAATTCAAGCTCTTCATTAGAATACCTGAAAGGAGTGTAAAGAGGTTGACCATTGTTAGAAAATATTGCTTTTCATGCGCCAGAATCTTTAGAGCATCCTCCTTTAGCATTATCAGCTTGCTTGGATACTTGATTGGTGAACAGCCCAATTTTGGTTTCAGGGCTTTTAATCGTCTCACTGTGGCTTCTTAGGTTAAGTGCTGTTCCTTTTTGAAAACTTTTAAGCCATCCTTCCCGTTCCATTTGTTTCTTAGCTGATTCATCGAATTATTTTTGGATGGACTGTTCAAGGTTAGATCTTCTCTCGTAAGGTGGCCGATTGTAACCTGATGGCACTGCACGATAACCGTTACTATTGTAACCTTGGAATGGTCTTCCTTCCCCATATTTCGCCTCTTCAGTTTGTACATCGTCCTCTTTCAAAGGACAATCTCTAGCCAAATGCACTCCTTCACAAATCTCGCAACCAACTTGAATAGCATGAAAATTCTCCTTGAGCTTCTTCATGTCACGCCCCAAGCTTTCGAGTTTGTTTGTGATTAGGGTAATTCCATCTGAATTTCCAGCAATGCTCCTACTACTTCCACCTTCGTGCCACTTTTGAGAGTGGTCCGCCATGTCTTCAACAGCCTTTAAGGCTTGAGCAGGGGTCATTCCAGGGATCGGTTCCTGAGAATCTAACATTTGGCGAGTGGAGATATTGTTCCCTTTGTAAAAAATGTTGACCACTTGTTGCTTGTTGAGATCATGAGTAGGGCACTTGTACAAAAGACCATTGTACCTATCCCAAGCTTGGTACAATGTTTCATCTCCATCTTTCTTGAAGTTGTGAATATCTTCAAGCTGCTTTTCCATCCTAGAAGGAGGGAAATATCTTTGAATGAAATGCNTCGGTTCCTGAGAATCTAACATTTGGCGAGTGGAGATATTGTTCCCTTTGTAAAAAATGTTGACCACTTGTTGCTTGTTGAGATCATGAGTAGGGCACTTGTACAAAAGACCATTGTACCTATCCCAAGCTTGGTACAATGTTTCATCTCCATCTTTCTTGAAGTTGTGAATATCTTCAAGCTGCTTTTCCATCCTAGAAGGAGGGAAATATCTTTGAATGAAATGCTTCTTCAGAAGAGTCCAAGTGTTAACAGTCCCAACTGGTAACCTATCGATCCATCTCTTGGCTCCTCCGGTCAATGTCATAGGGAATACTCTGAGCATTATCGCATCATGAGATACTCCCGGGATGTTGAAAAAATTAACAATGTAAAGAACATTGTCAATGTGTTCGTGAGCATCTTTCGTCTTGCTTCCCGAGAATGGGTCTTTTTGTAATTCCCTTATGAACTGATTCTTGATTTCAAACTGCACGTCATCCCCAATAGCTGGCCTAACCAAACCAAGCCCTTGCTCTTCTTTTGTGAGAGCCAAATATTCCTCGAGCGTGAGGGTTTCAATATCAACTTCTGCCATGGTACCTGAAACTTAAAAATAATCGTGAGAAACTGAAAATTAAAATTGCAAACTTAAATAGAATCCTAATAGCTCCCCGGCAGCGGCGCCAAAAACTTGATGCAGGTTTTACCGACCAGGTTTTATTATTAATAAGTTGCTCGTTTACCTAAGGTCTACCTAATGCACTATCGGGCAGTG
This sequence comes from Artemisia annua, assembly GCA_014162995.1. NCBI lineage: Eukaryota > Viridiplantae > Streptophyta > Magnoliopsida > Asterales > Asteraceae > Artemisia > Artemisia annua. The sequence continues at coordinate 152,377 of LBNU01035124.1, forward strand.
TACTCGGTCGTGTGAGGTATAGCTAGTTGGTAAAGCCGAGGTCGTCCCAAGAGCTATGCGTTTGGAGTCTATCTAAGTTTAGGGTCACGTTTAAAAGGGGGTTTATGATTGTAGAGATTAATTAACTAAGAAATATAAATAACAAAACATGTAAATAAATAGAAGAGAATCAGTAGGGAGAAGCAGTGTTAACCTAATTACTACTCTTGTTATTATTATGATTAGTTTTCTATCAAGTGCATCATATCGTCTCGTCTGGGGGTTATATACATTCAGGATCAGAGGGTTAAATCACCTAAATTTATCTTACACCTTGTCCTATTCCCGCCTATTGTAAAGACGAGAGTTCATCGGGCGGCGTGAACCGACAAAGATGCAAGAGTCATTAAGTACCTCTACTAACTTGGACAAGTCTAGCGGGATGCGGGTATTGGTAAAATCTTACACCCCCTCTAGCTTCTTTAAGCATATCGCATTGGTAGGTGGTCCTAGGGTTAATTCGCACATGTATGGTGATATTTCTATCACCAAGTCACATCCTCATTGGCTTGGGTCTTAGGGTTAATTCACCAAGCCTCCAAGGAACTACCAATACTCAACACTACCAAAACTAGAGTGTCCTAAGACTAGCCAAGAAAGTATACAAATAAGACGATAATAGATGCATAGAAACCTAATCATAACAATAACAATTTCATAACAAGGCTAACACCAAGAGGTGTTTAGCCACTCATATTCATAATTGCAGTAAAACAAGAGTTTAATATAACAAATGTGAACATGAATTGAATACAAATCAAAGGAATGAATAAACTTATGATTGGTGAATTCTCCCTTGGAAATGACTTGTATGCATATTGAACTTCGTTCCTCCTGCTCCCTGAGTTTCTCCCAACTTCTGTGTGCTGAAAAGTGAATGAATAAACTTGGAATTAGGGCTTGTGTTTATAGGCCCGACTTTGCTACGGCGTAGCTGGATGAGTTGCTACGCCGTAGCCTTTGTTAATATCAACTACGCCGTAGCTTGATCAAGTGCTACGGGCGTAGTTTCTTCTTTAGATGCTTCTACGGCGTAGGTATTTGGGAAATTACGTCGTAACTTCTTCTTTGGTCACGTGAGTTCTTTACTGCCTCACTTTGGGGTCTATGCCATAGGTGGAGAGTGGCTACCCCGTAGAGCCCTTTAGTAGATCATTTCGCCGTAGTCATGGCTGAGCTACGCCGTAGTCTTCATAAGTACTTGCTACGGCGTAGGTAGATGAAACCTCTACGCCGTAGTTAGTGCAGAATCCGCATACTTCACATATTTTCTCTTTAGTCCTTCTATTTCCGCTTTTCTTCGTTCCTTTGCTCATCTTTGCACTGATAATAGAATTTAAACGAATAAGAGTATATATCCTAACAAAAGATGAGTAATTAAGGGGGAAATTAACACTTAAATCATGGACTTATTTGATGTTATCAGAAGGCTTCCATTTGTAGGTAATTTTCTTGACTTGTGACATCATGCATGACATGCCACCATCCAAGTTGCAATCCAAGTTGTTGTGAAAGATTCTCATCAAATCTTTGGATTGCATGCAATGTATCTACTTTTTAACAATCTTCCACTTGAAGATTAGATTGAAGCCCAATCTATCTTCACTGCACTTCCATGTTGCTTACATTTCTGCTAGGTTGCATTAGGATCGACACCATATAAACTTGTCACAGTTAATTTCTTTTGTCAGATAACCTGCCATGTTATCATCAGTCTGAATTTTTCAAATATCCACGGTTCCTTCTTCCATTTTCTCATGAACGAAGTAATACTAAACTTGTATACGCTTTGTTTTGAATGAAATGTTGGATTCTTTGCAAGATACAATGCACTATGGTTGTCACAAAATAGAGATATTTTCTTTTGTTCGTGCCCAAGCTCTTCCAAAAACATCTTCAACCATACTGCTTCTTTGCTGGCTTGGGCAGCTGCAACATATTCTGCTTTTGTTGTTAACATAGCGACAACTAACTACAGTTTTGAAACTCAACTTACTGTTCCGTCATAAACTGTAAACACATACATGGTGGTTGATTTACTTCCATCACGATCACCTGCATAATCAGAATCAACATATCCATTGACATTTAAATCTGATTCCCCATAACATAAAGCAACATCGGAGGTTCCTTTAATATACTTAAGGATCCTCTTCAAAACTTCCTAATGCTCCCCACCAGGTTTTGCCATGTACCGGCTCACTACTCCCACTGCATGTGCAATGTTTGGTCTAGTACAAATCATTGCGAACATTAAACTTCCCACTGCTGATACATACCGTACTCAAGACATCTCCATCCTCTCTTCTACACTGCTAGGACTCATCTTCGAGGATAACTTGACATTAGTAGAAAACGGGGTTGATATTGGCTTACAATATTGCATATTGAACCGTTGCAAGATTTTCTTCAAATAACTCTTTTGTGATAGCCAAATCTTCCTACTAACTTTATCTCGGTGAATTTACATCCTAGAATCTTGTTTTTGGGTCCAAGGTCTTTCATCTCGAATTCCCTAGCCAGTTGAGCATTCGGTTTACTGAATAGAATCTTTGTTGGGGCCTGCTACCAACATGTCGTCAACATATAACAACAAAATGATAAAATCATTATTTTCAAACCTCTTGAAATATGCACAAGGGTCTGTATGTAGTCTGTCATATTCAAGGCCAATGATGAAAAATCAAATCTTTTGTACCAACACCGCGATGCCTACTTTAAACCATACAAAGATTTGTTAAACCTTCAAATTAAGTTCTATTTTCTTTTTTGTTTAAAACCTTTTGGATTGAGCATGAAAATTTCTTCCTCAAGATTTTCATAAAGAAATGCAGTTTTCACATCTAGCTGCTCTATATATACATCATACGTAGCACACATTGCTAGAACCACTTGAACAGTTGTCATTCGAACTATAGGGTAAAATATTCCGTTGAAGTCAATTCCTTCTTTCTGAGCATATCCTTTGACTACAAATCTTGCACGATACCTCTCCACCTGACCATCACCGTTCTTCTTGATCTTATACACCCATTTGTTTCTAATAGGTTTTCTACCTCTAGGAATTGGCATTAGTTCCCAAGTTTTATTTTTATGAAGAGCTTCAAATTTTTCTTGCATTGCTGCCATCCAGAATGACACATCTGGATTATTCAATGATTCTTAAAGAGTTGATAGCTCTTCTTCCTTTATAAAATGATAGTATGCAACGTTACTATCCATAACATAATCTGAGTGCCACACTGGCTGTTTTCTTTCACGATCAAGAGTACGAGTCATTGAAGCTTGAGACTCAGTTGTCTCATTTACTTTGTGTTGTGGCATGATCGTCGCAGAACTAGCTATGAAAGCAAGAACCACTAGGTATCGTTGTCCCAACGAGGGTTGAATATGGATCTCGTCACTCAAGACCGTGAGCTATGTGTGATGAATAAAGTTTAAAAGAAGATTTGGTTTTGTCTATACTACAACGACAAATTAAAGTAAAGGAAAGCGGTAAAATGACATTAAATAAGAAAGCAAGTAAAGTTGCATGAATAAAATGACTAAAGAAAGCGGTAAATGAAAGCGATAAGTAAATAAAACGGTAAATGAAATTAAAAGACAATGTGTTTGCAAAGCGACGCGAATAAGTTCGTTAAGCTTGAGGTAAAAGTTTGCAACGAGTTATTCTCCTTTCTCGAGATTAGTTGTTGATTAATCTGTTGAAAAGATATTAACTCAAGACGAGTGAATTAAGCGTTCAAAGATTTCGTCTTCGAATAATTAACTCACACGTCTAAGCAATCTTTCGATTACTTATCACAAACGTTTAAGCTCTTACTTAACTCACAAACTCGAGCTACTAAGCAAACACGTTTTAAAAACTACTCGAGACTCATATTAAAAACTTAAAGCGATAAAGAAAATTAAAGACTTGTAAAACATTAAAAGTAATTAAAGTTTAAAACTAAAAACTAAAGACTCGAGACTAAAATAAGAAAACGACTCTAAAAAGATTTTAAGAAAATTCGACAGCATAACGTTTAGATTTAAGAAAATAAAAACCTCGCTCGATGAACGATGAGGGAAAATAAAAGTCTCACTCGACTTGTAAAAGAAATAAGAAAAGAAGAGAAAAAGAAACAAGACACGACTCAAAGTAAACTAAGACTAAAATTAAAACTCGCTATCTAAAACAAGAAAACAAACTCGCTACTAGAAGAAAACATCATACTCGCTAGGGCTGCTTAGGACCAAACTCGCTAGAGTTTAGTTGGGGACCAAACTCGCTAGAGTTTAGTTGGGGACCAAACTCGCTAGACCTAGATCCATACTCGCTAGACCTAGGCTAGGGACCAAACTCGCTAGGGCTAAGGGTAGAACCATACTCGCTAGACCCCTAAGTCACAAACTCGCTACCCTAACAAAAAACTAAACTCGCTATAACTAAAAAGAAACAAACTCGCTATTAAACCCTAAATTCTAAACTCGCTACTAAACCCTAAGAACAAAACTCACTGGATTCTTAAACATTTAACGTGACATAAATTTTATAAAAATAAATAAATAAGACTTGTAAAAACTTGATAAATAAAAAGTAAAGACACTAAAAATAAGCTCAAAAATAAGCAAACAAGCCACGGCTTCTTTTGGAAGCCTAGCTTATTTGTATATCCTTTCACTTGAAACTAAAAACATGCAAAGTTGACAAAGAAAATGATAAAAGCTTGTAGAGAAGATTAAAAGGAAAGCTTGTAAAGATTAAAGGAAAGATTTAAGACATCAAAATAAACTTGCATTCAAAATAAATCTACACTAATACATAAAATAAGCTAAACTACTCTACCTTACCCCTACTCCTAATGACTTCCAAATGAAGCTATCACCTCATATTTATCTAGCTAGGGGATTACAAGTTTCATTTCGTGTACGCTTTTCCCCCTAGACTATTACAATTCATAAAACCATGACATAAACTACATTACAAAACTTTTAAACATCTTAAATACTAAATGTAACTCTTGTAACTTCGAGGACTTGAGTTGACTCGTATTCTAAAAGTCTTCAAAGATGTAAAAGTGATATCTTGCTCGAATTTATGAAGCTTATCGTAATAATTAGCTTTGAACTTCGATTAAGCATCTCTTTCGTTTTCTCGAGCCTTTAGGAAATAACTTTGTCATCACGGGCTTTCCTTGAGTAAATTTCATCGTTGACTCGGCTTTTAGACACTTTTCCACATCTCGTGCTCGTTTTAGGCTTTTTGGTTGACTTTTGTGCTATTTATGCAATATCCGTCCCTGCACGATCACAAACACAAAAACAAGATATCTTTGGCGTTTCACGTTAGTTTTTGGTCTTTAACACACTTAAACTAAGGTCAAAAGTATGTGTAAAATAGCACATACCATGGCACGACTTCTGAAAAATCATTCGCCTGAAATTGCTTTTCCATTTACATTGATGTAGTTTCTTTTGTAGTGCTATCACCTTCTTCATTCTTTTGAACTTTGTCTTCCATAAAGACAACATCTCTTCTGACGATTACTTTGTGGGTAGCGGAGTCCCACAAGTGATACCCTAGACTTCGTCAGCATTCCACAAGAACTAACATTTTCTAGATTTTGGATCAAGCTTCGTAGTTTCTTGGGTATTGTACATCATGTACACAAGGCTTCCAAATATATGAAGGTCTGAATAGTTCACTGGCTTTTCTGTCCACATACATCGGTGTCTTCAAATCAACTTCAGTTGAAGGTGAACGATTTATCACATAATAGGCTGTATTGACTGCTTCTGCCAAGAATGATTATCTCAAGCTTGCAGTTGCCAACATTGGTCTTGCTCTTTCTAACAAGGTTTTATTCATCCGCTCTGCTACTACATTATGTTGAGGAGTGTATGTTGTAGTGAACTACCATTTGATTTCTTTTTGCCTGCAAAATATATCAAATTCATCACTTGTATATTCGCCTCCATTATCTGTTTTCAAACACTTGATCTTCTTTCCAGAATCAAGTTCAACCTGCACTTTTTAAACCTTGAAAACTTCAAACACATATGACTTCTTCTTGACTGGATACACCCAACATCTGCTGGGATAATCATCAATAAAAGATACAAAATACTTTGCTCCTCCTAGGGATTGAATCGGTGCTTGCCACACATTAGAGTGAACCAATTCTAGAACAAAAGCACTTCTAGAATTTGATATTTGGATTTTTAGGCAATGCTACTTGTTGATAACACAATGCTTACAGAAAGTTAAAGAAACCTTTGTGAGGCTAGGAATTAGCTTCATTTCCGCAAGAATCTTCATTCCTTGTTCCGACATATGTCCAAGCTTCTGATGCCATGTTACTGCAAATCTATGACTTGGACTATGTGAAGCAACATATGCTTCTACCTCCTTAATTATCTCTCATTTTAGTTGGTATAAGTTCGCAGCCACCTTTTCTCCTTTCATAAGTACAAGCACACCTTTTATAATTTTCATGATCTTGTTTTGTATTTCCACCTTACAACCAAGATCATCCAATTGTCCTAGATACAATAATTCTCTTTAAAGCCCTTCACGTGTCGCACATCTCGAATAATACGAAATGTACCATCATGCATCTTCACCATGATACTTCCAATTCCAATGATCTTCAGTTTATGATCACTGCAACTGTACACAGATCTGCCTCCAAAGATTGGTTTATATTGATGAAACCATTCTCTTCTTGTGGTCATATGAAAAGTAGTTCACGTATCGAACAACCATACATCTGTAAATCTCTTTCTGCCTTTATTTGCAATCGCTGCTTCACAACACAGAGCGTTTATATCGTCTGAAGTGCTAGCGACATTTCCCTGAGGGAGAGTTATTAAAACTCCTACGATCCCTTTTCAAGTGACCCAGCTTGCCACATTTGTAGCATTTATAATTCTTCTTCCTTTCTTTTTAAGATTTACTATGATTGTGACTCTCACTAGGGCCATGTTCCATTGAACTCCCCCTCATCATCACTTGTCTTGAACTGGTCTGTCTGTCCTCCCTATTGTTACGCCTATTTTCTTCTTTCAGAATAGCGGCTGCAACATCATCGCAGACTGGATAGTCCGAAAGAACGTTAATGGTTAAGTTGATGATAAGTTGGTCATATCAGTCAGGTAAACTTTGAAAGTAGAATTTCAGCATGTTCTTGTGGCTCTATTTTACAACTCAAAGACATAAGCTGAGAAAATAAAGAATTCAGACTATTAACGTGCTCTGTCACCAAAGTAGATTCTGTCATGCGAAGAGCATAAAGTTTTCTCTTAAGGAATATTTTGTTGTGGAGCTATCTTGCCTCGTACAATCATGCAAGATGATCCCAGATATCCTTGCAGTTTTCTTATCCTTAATGTTTGACAAAACTCCATTTACTAACACAAGGTGAAGGTTTGAAATAACATTTCTGTCCATCTCGTCCCATTTACTGTCATTCATGACCTCAGTTGACCTTTCACCAATGGTCGCCAAACATTTATCCTTTCTAAGGATAGCCTTCATCTTTAATTTCCAAAAAGATAAATCATTCCCATTGAACTTTTTGCTTTCAAAGTTTCATCGCCATTGTTAGAATCACAATCTTCTTTTCAACAAAACTACTATTTGTTGAGAATAGTAACTGATGAGGCGAAAAATGTTACGCTTTTAGGGGTCATTTAAGCCCTAAATCGTGATTTTATGATCAAACATTACCTTAAATCGTTCCTTTTGTCATTTTAGGTACTTTTGGGAGGAATTCTGGAAAACATTGCATTTTGGACGTTTTTGAAGCATAAAAGTGAAGAAAACGACAAAGTCTCAAAAGCATGCTGGAAATCTTACCTGACGGCGTCAGGAGCTATAAGCTGATGCCGTCACTTGAAGACAAAGGAGTTGGATTCAGACTTTACCAGACGCCCAAGTGAAGAATTCAAGACTTAACACCTGACGGCGTCAGGTGTTAAGAAGTCTAGGCCGTCAGGTGTAATGCTAAAGAGAGACGACCCAGGAGGATTTACAAGGTGACGGCGTCAGAAGTAGATCTAGGTGATCTGAAAACCCTAAACGCGGCGAGTTGACGGCGTCAGAGTCTAAAAGCTGACGCCGTCAGAGTGTAAATTCTATATATATTTTAGGATTTTCTTTCATTAAAAGTGTGTAACTTTGGAGAGAGTTTGGTGTAACCCTAGTACGAACTTCCTACACTTTTTAAGGGTTTCATACCCTTAAATCTTCCATGTTTCATTGAAGATAAGTAATTATTCAATCATTCAATATGTCTATGTGTTGTTTGATTTTATCTTACACTTGTCTTTTATTTAACATGCTAGGCTAGGTTTGTTTGTGTTTGCTTAGATGTAATGAAACCTAGTTAATGATTATTGATTGATTGTTTATTGTTAGTTGTTGTTGGGTGAATGTTTATCGATGTTAGGCTTAAGAAAACTGGCTAAACTCCTTTGGTAACCTGCTTGATGTCTTAAGAAACATGAATCGGATGGCACTACGATTATTATGGTTGTATTTAATGCATAAGTGACTACTAAGGAGGCCATGGTTAGGATACTAAACGTGTCGCCATAGGAAGAGGTAGAAGCTTATAGAGTTAGGGAAGATCGTGCACGGCCCTACGAATGGTATTAAGGAATACAACCCGTCACCCACGCAACTACAATAAGCTTATCAATCAATAAAAGATAACTAGGGAGTAATGAAGTCTAAGTAAACACGCTTTTCTCCTTATAAGTTTCACAACTATTTTATTTTCTTGTTATTTTATTTTATTTGCATTTGTAGTTTATTTGGGTTAGTTGACTAGCAACTAATTCCGCCCATTCCTTTCAAAACCGAGATTTTTACCTGCTTTCCATTAAATATAAAAATACCAAAAGCATCATCCCTCATCTCTAGGCCTAATTAGACTACTTTCAATCCTAACGAACACTATTCCCTGTGGAGAACGATCAATCCCCCGGTACTTGCCACTTCACTATACTACATCGGTCAGGTACACTGCCTGGTGGGGATTGCAAGCTTCTCAAGATCCCTTGAGAGGTAAAACATTTTGCCTAGACTGCAATCCACGCATCAGTAACAGACATCTTTTGAGTGCGTATAATCTTATTTATCTTTTGATGTGGACGGTTCACTTATAAGTGGCAAATACAGAGCATATGATAAACAATTGTACACACCCAATCTTAGCTTTTGGTATCACTTGTTGAGAAAAATGATACTGGATTGAAGCAAAACCCACAACTAAAATATGAAATACAATAAAAGATGACACATAGATTTAACGTGAAAACCCCCAATATGGTAAAAATCACGGGCAAGGAAAAATACGTTTCACTACGTAGAAAATTAGGAATTACACTTCTCAATAGAATAAGCACCAATAGTTATATCTCTTGTATTAGGAGATATACACACTCTCTAGTTTTGTACAAGGAAGCTTTAGGAGATATAAAAGTAAATGGGATGGGTTGATGAAATGAAGCAATGAAGGCTTTCTTTTATGGGAGGTGATTGGGACACTCATAGTTTTGATTGGGACACTTAACTGTACGTGTTGTACAAGTATGTAATGCATACAGTGGAGTGTCTCAATCAAAAGAGTGAGTGTGTAAAACTGCAAATCATTTCCTAGTGAGTGTGTAAAACTGCAAATCATTTCCTTTCTTTTATAGGCAACTTTCTTGACTTGTGACACTGTGCATGACATGCCACCATCTAAATTGCGATCCAAGTTGTTGTAAAGGATTCTCATCAATTCTTTGTAGGATTGCATACAATGTATCTACATTTTAACAACACGTTATATGAACTTACTAAATTAATGTGTCACTACAATAACCTAGTCTCGTGTCCAAAATACATTTCGTAATGTCAAAATAACATCTTAGCCATTTGGGGTGTCCAGAAAACATTTCACAATGTCAAAATAACATCTTAGCCATTTTGGGGAAGCCGAAACTAAAGTATAGTATACACATTTGTTAGACCGGATTAGTAAACGCCCTGTGATCCTACCTTAACCAACTTAGCGATCTTATGTAAATTCGGGAAGGTTTTAGCTAGTAGGATCGTACGGTTTTACAATCATGATCACTATCAATGTATGGAACACAAATATTTTGATGAATACAGTGTATTTTACGTTTTGAATAAGTTTGCTCGACAAATGCAAGTGGTTGAATCTTTTACAGCCTAAAATGACATGATCGCGACTGATTAAACAACTTAATACATATTTGAAGTCCTTACAAAAAACAAAACTGCTAAATTATTACTTTCAAATGCCGTCCGTTATACTTGACAAAGAAAGAAAAATATCACCACATCACATGCAAAAAGTCTGAAGTCTAATAATTCAACATACAAATTAATCCGCAAATGTCGGATTCAAATTATCTCAAATTGACTAGCTAAGTATGACTAGATTATAATAAAATCTTAAAACCAATTTTACTCAAATTTAAATCACAACGTGATAACCACTAATTAACTTTTTAGTAAACATATATGGAGTTTACAAATTATCTGCATAATATTCTCAATTAAATTGTATTTTTGGCTAAGATACAACCAACTTGACCTGACTATCCATTTGTCATCCAGAAGCCATAAAACGTGGTGGCAACAAACGACTAAGTATAAATTGACAAATGACAGCTAATATTATATGTCAAACCTTATAACATACATTAAATTAATAAAATAACCTTCTAACCAACTGTCATTATTCATATTTTAACACAAACGATGCTACAAAAGTCACAACAATTTCACCAAACGCGTATGAATGTTTCATATTATAAAAGAATTGTATATCATTATATCGTTTCGAAAAATACCAAGGCCAAATTTAAATACAAGTTGGAAAAGAATAATCAAGAATTAGTATTAAACTTTTGTACATTTATCAAAATAAAGGATGTTTAGAAAGATTTGGATCTGAAAATTTTCGTGCAAGAGGTGAGAAAAATACTAGGTTTGAGGTGGTATTTATAGGAGAAAATTTCTGACAGAATCTGACAGGGGAGCGTGGCCGGCCCCCTTAATTCATGGCCGGCCCCCTTAAAATTAAGGGGACCGCCCAGCTGTAACGGCCAGATTTTCTGTCTTTTAGTGGGGAAAGTTTATTTGGTGAAAAACTAACTGATTTTGGTTAAAAATTTGAATTCATATATTTAGTATAAATTAAACATTTTCCTTTATTACCAAAAGTGTTTTTCAAAAATATATATTATGTTTATATCATTTTGTAAACTTTGTAGTGTTTAAATAAAAATCTCTTTGATCATAAAATGTATTAGACATTTGTTTATACATACCTTAAGTGATTGTTGAATGCATAGAAGATTTGTGATCACAAGTAACTTAAACACTTTACGTTATGTGTTGTAACTTACATCTTTGTCATCATCAAAACATAAAGAGGATGTTTAGATTAAATATCGTAATATAAATATCGTAATATTTATGCCAACACACCCATTTGTTTCTAATAGGTTTTCTACCTTTAGGAATTGGCATTAGTTCCCAAGTTTTATTTTTATGAAGAACTTCAAATTTTTCTTGCACTGCTGCCATCCAGAATGACACATCTGGATTATTCAATGATTCTTGAAGAGTTGATAGCTCTTCTTCCTCTATAAAATGATAGTATGCAACGTTACTATCCATAACATAATCTGAGTGCCACACTGGCTGTTTTCTTTCACGATCAAGAGTACGAGTCATTGAAGCTTGAGACTCAATTGTCTCATTCACCTTGTGTTGTGGCACGACTTCTGAAGAATCATTCGCCTGAAATTGCTTTTCCATTTACATTGATGTAGTTTCTCTTGTAGTTCTATCAACTTCTTCATTCTTTTGAACTTTGTCTTCCATAAAGACAACATCTCTTCTGACGATTACTTTGTGGGTAGCGGAGTCCCACAAGTGATACCCTAGACTCCGTCAGCATTCCACAAGAAGTAACATTTTCGATTTTGGATCAAGCTTTGTAGTTTCTTGGGTATTGTACATCATGTACACAAGGTTCCAAATATATAAAGGTCTGAATAGTTCACTGGCTTTTCTGTCCACATACATCGGTGTCTTCAAATCAACTTCAGTTGAAGGTGAACGATTTATCACATAATAGGCTGTATTGACTGCTTCTGTCAAGAATGATTATCTCAAGCTTGCAGTTGCCAACATTGGTCTTTCTCTTTCTAACAAGGTTTTATTCATCCGCTCTGCTACTACATTATGTTGAGGAGTGTATGTTGTAGTGAACTACCATTTGATTTCTTTTTTCTTGCAAAATATATCAAATTCATCACTTGTATATTCGCCTCCATTATCTGTTTTCAAACACTTGATCTTCTTTCCAGAATCAAGTTCAACCCGCACTTTTTAAACCTTGAAAACTTCAAACACATATGACTTCTTCTTGACTGGATACACCCAACATTTGCTGGGATAATCATCAATAAAAGATACAAAATACTTTGCTCCTCCCAGGGATTGAATCGGTGCTTGCCACACATTAGAGTGAACCAATTCTAGAACAAAAGCACTTCTATAATTTGATATCTGGATTTTTAGGCAATGCTACTTGTTGATAACACAATGCTTACAGAAAGTTAAAGAAACCTTTGTGAGGCTAGGAATTAGCTTCATTTCCGCAAGAATCTTCATTCCTTGTTCTGACATATGTCCAAGCTTCTGATGCCATGTTACTGCAAATCTATGACTTGGACTATGTGAAGCAACATATGCTTCTACCTCCTTAATTATCTCTCATTTCAGTTGGTATAAGTTCGCAACCACCTTTTCTCCTTTCATAAGTACAAGCACGCCTTTTATAATTTTCATGATCTTGTTTTGTATTTCCACCTTACAACCAAGATCATCCAATTGTCCTAGATACAATAATTCTCTTTAAAGCCCTCCACGTGTCGCACATCTCGAATAATACGAAATGTACCATCATGCATCTTCACCATGATACTTCCAATTCCAATGATCTTCAGTTTATGATCACTGCAATTGTACACAGATCTGCCTCCAAAGATTGGTTTATATTGATGAAACCATTCTCTTCTTGTGGTCATATGAAAAGTAGTTCCCGTATCGAACAACCATACATCTGTAAATCTCTTTCTGCCTTTATTTGCAATCGCTGCTTCACAACACAAAGCATTTATATCGTCTGAAGTGCTAGCGACATTTCCCTGAGGGAGAGTTATTAAAACTCCTACGATCCCTTTTCAAGTGACCTAGCTTGCCACATTTGTAGCATTTATAATTCTTCTTCCTTTCTTTTTAAGATTTACTATGATTGTGACTCTCACTAGGGCCATGTTCCATTGAACTCCCCCTCATCATCACTTGTCTTGAACTGGTCTGTCTATCCTCCCTATTGTTGCGCCTATTTTCTTCTTTCAGAATAGCGGCTGCAACATCATCGAAGACTGGATAGTCCGAAAGAACGTTAATGGTTAAGTTGATGATAAGATGGTCATATCAGTCAGGTAAACTTTGAAAGTAGAATTTCAGCATGTTCTTGTGGCTCTATTTTACAACTCAAAGACATGAGCTGTGAAAATAAAGAATTCAGACTATTAACGTGCTCTGTCACCAAAGTAGATTCTGTCATGCGAAGAGCATAAAGTTTTCTCTTAAGGAATATTTTGTTGTGGAGCTATCTTGCCTCGTACAATCGTGCAAGATGATCCCAGATATCCTTGCAGTTTTCTTATCCTTAATGTTTGACAAAACTCCATTTGCTAACACAAGGTGAAGGTTTGAAATAACATTTCTGTCCATCTCGTCCCATTTATTGTCATTCATGACCTCAGTTGACCTTTCACCAATGGTCGCCAAACATTTATCCTTTCTAAGGATTGCCTTCATCTTTAATTTCCAAAAAGATAAATTATTCCCATTGAACTTTTTGCTTTCAAAGTTTCATCGCCATTGCTAGAATCACAATCTTCTTTTCAACAAAACTACTATTTGTTGAGAATAGTAGTTGATGAGGCGAAAAGTGTTACGCTTTTAGGGGGTCATTTAAGCCCTAAATCGTGATTTTATGATCAAATATTACCTTAAATCGTTCCTTTTGTCATTTTAGGTACTTTTGGGAGGAATTCTGGAAAACATTGCATTTTGGACGTTTTTGGAGCATAAAAGTAAAGAAAACGACAAAGTCTCAAAAGCATGCTGGAAATCTTACCTGACGGCGTTAGGAGCTATAAGCTGACGCCGTCACTTGAAGACAAAGGAGTTGGATTCAGACTTTACCAGACGCCCAAGTGAAGAATTCAAGACTTAACACCTGACGGCTTCAGGTGTTAAGAAGTCTAGGCCGTCAGGTGTAATGCTAAAGAGAGACGGCCCAGGAGGATTTACAAGGTGACGGCGTCAGAAGTAGATCTAGGTGATCTGAAAACCCTAAACGCGGTGAGTTGACGGCGTCAGAGTCTAAAAGCTGACGCCGTCAGAGTGTAAATTCTATATATATATTAGGATTTTCTTTCATTAAAAGTGTGTAACTTTGGAGAGAGTTTTGGTGTAACCCTAGTACGAACTTCCTGCACTTTTTTAAGGGTTTCATACCCTTAAATCTTCCATGTTTTATTGAAGATAAGTAATCATTCAATCATTCAATATGTCTATGTGTTGTTTGATTTTATCTTACACTTGTCTTTTATTTAACATGCTAGGCTAGGTTTGTTTGTGTTTGCTTAGATGTAATGAAACCTAGTTATTGATTATTGATTGATTGTTTATTGTTAGTTGTTGTTGGGTGAATGTTTATCGATGTTAGGCTTAAGAAAACTGGCTAAATTCCTTTGGTAACCTGCTTGATGTCTTAAGAAACATGAATCGGATGGCACTACGATTATTATGGTTGTATTTAATGCATAAGTGACTACTAAGGAGGCCATGGTTAGGATACTAAACGTGTCGCCATAGGAAGAGGTAGAAGCTTATAGAGTTAGGGAAGATCGTGCACGGCCCTACGAATGGTATTAAGGAATACAACCCGTCACCCACGCAACTACAATAAGCTTATCAATCAATAAAAGATAACTAGGGAGTAATGAAGTCTAAGTAAACACGCTTTTCTCCTTATAAGTTTCACAACTATTTTATTTTCTTGTTATTTTATTTTATTTGCATTTGTAGTTTATTTGGGTTAGTTGACTAGCAACTAATTCCGCCCATTCCTTTCAAAACCGAGATTTTTACCTGCTTTCCATTAAATATAAAAATACCAAAAGCATCATCCCTCATCTCTAGGCCTAATTAGACTACTTTCAATCCTAACGAACACTATTCCCTGTGGAGAACGATCAATCCCCCGGTACTTGCCACTTCACTATACTACATCGGTCAGGTACACTGCCTGGTGGGGATTGCAAGCTTCTCAAGATCCCTTGAGAGGTAAAACATTTTGCCTAGACCGCAATCCACGCATCAGTAACAGACATCTTTTGAGTGCGTATAATCTTATTTATCTTTTGATGTGGACGGTTCACTTATAACTGGCAAATACAGAGTATATGATAAACAATTGTACACACCCGATCTTAGCTTTTGGTATCACTTGTTGAGAAAAATGATACTGGATTGAAGCAAAACCCACAACTAAAATATGAAATACAATAAAAGATGACACATAGATTTAACGTGAAAACCCCCAATATGGTAAAAACCACGGGCAAGGAAAAATACGCTTCACTATGTAGAAAATTAGGAATTACACTTCTCAATAGAATGAGCACCAATAGTTATATCTCTTGTATTAGGAGATATACACACTCTCTAGTTTTGTACAAGGAAGCTTTAGGAGATATAAAAGTAAATGGGATGGGTTGATGAAATGAAGCAACAAAGGCTTTCTTTTATGGGAGGTGATTGGGACACTCATAGTTTTGATTGGGACACTTAACTGTAAGTGTTGTACAAGTATGTAATGCATACAGTGGAGTGTCTCAATCAAAAGAGTGCGTGTGCAAAACTGCAAATCATTTCCTTTCTTTTATAGGCAACTTTCTTGACTTGTGACACTGTGCATGACATGCCACTATCTAAATTGCGATCCAAGTTGTTGTAAAGGATTCTCATCAATTCTTTGTAGGATTGCATACAATGTATCTACATTTTAACAACACGTTATATGAACTTACTAAAATAATGTGTCACTACAATAACCTAGTCTCGTGTCCAAAATACATTTCGTAATGTCAAAATAACATCTTAGCCATTTGGGGTGTCCAGAAAACATTTCACAATGTCAAAATAACATCTTAGCCATTTTGGGGAAGCCGAAACTAAAGTATAGTATACACATTTGTTAGACCGGATTAGTAAACGCCCTGTGATCCTACCTTAACCAACTTAGCGATCTTATGTAAATTCGGGAAGGTTTTAGCTAGTAGGATCGTACGATTTTACAATCATGATCACTATCAATGTATGGAACACAAATATTTTGATGAATACAGTGTATTTTACGTTTTGAATAAGTTTGCTCGACAAATGCAAGTGGTTGAATCTTTTACAGCCTAAAATGACATGATCGCGACTGATTCAACAACTTAATACATATTTGAAGTCCTTACAAAAAACAAAACTGCTAAATTATTACTTTCAAATGCCGTCCGTTATACTTGACAAAGAAAGAAAAATATCACCACATCACATGCAAAAAGTCTGAAGTCTAATAATTCAACATTACAAATTAATCCGCAAATGTCGGATTCAAATTATCTCAAATTGACTAGCTAAGGTGGTATTTGATTTGAACTTAATTGACTTAATATGAAAAAACTTAATTTATTAAGTCATGTGAAAAGTTGTTTGTTTGTCACTTAATCAAAGAAAATGATTTAAAATAATAAGTGGCAAAACTAATGGTCTCCACATTAAATTATCCGTTAATTAAACATGACTTAATGAAAAAATTAAACAAACAGGCCCTTAATCAAAGAAAATGACTTAAAATAATAAGTGGCAAAACTGAGAGTCTTTACATTAAGTCATCCGTTAATTAAACATGACTTAATGAAAAAATTAAACAAACATGCCCTAAGTATGACTAGATTATAATAAAATCTTAAAACCAATTTTACTCAAATTTAAATCACAACGTGATAACCACTTATTAACTTTTTAGTAAACATATATGGAGTTTACAAATTATCTGCATAATATTCTCAATTAAATTGTATTTTTGGTTAAGATACAACCAACTTGACCTGACTATCCATTTGTCATCCAGAAGCCATAAAACGTGGTGGCAACAAACGACTAAGTATAAATTGACAAATGACAGCTAATATTATATGTCAAACCTTATAACATACATTAAATTAATAAAATAACCTACTAACCAACTGTCATTATTCATATTTTAACACAAACGATGCTACAAAAGTCACAACAATTTCACCAAACGCGTATGAATGTTTCATATTATAAAAGAATTGTATATCATTATATCGTTTCGAAAAATACCAAGGCCAAATTTAAATACAAGTTGGAAAAAAATAATCAAGAATTAGTATTAAACTTTTGTACATTTATCAAATTATCAAAAACCGTCGCTATAGCCTTGACTGTCTTTCCTCAGCTTATTCATCTCCATTTCTCGTGTATTCCTTTCGCTACTTGACTCTGACGGGTTTAATCCGTATTCACTAGTGGGACGGCTGTACTCACTGCTGGCGTATTCTTGTGTTTCTAGAGCCATTTTCCTGAACTTGGCCATGTCTACATTGTATTGAGCTGTGTCGTAGTCTGAGCTACCGTTGTAGACCGAGCTGTGTCCTGGCTTGACGCCTTCGTCTAGGTCTGATAGAGAGACGTCGCCTTCTAAGGCTCGGACAACTTGNTAAAATGACATGATCGC
The DNA here is from genome assembly GCA_014162995.1 of Artemisia annua. Lineage (NCBI taxonomy): Eukaryota > Viridiplantae > Streptophyta > Magnoliopsida > Asterales > Asteraceae > Artemisia > Artemisia annua. Next base: position 170,328 of record LBNU01035124.1, read on the forward strand.
GACTGATTCAACAACTTAATACATATTTGAAGTCCTTACAAAAAACAAAACTGCTAAATTATTACTTTCAAATGCCGTCCGTTATACTTGACAAAGAAAGAAAAATATCACCACATCACATGCAAAAAGTCTGAAGTCTAATAATTCAACATTACAAATTAATCCGCAAATGTCGGATTCAAATTATCTCAAATTGACTAGCTAAGGTGGTATTTGATTTGAACTTAATTGACTTAATATGAAAAAACTTAATTTATTAAGTCATGTGAAAAGTTGTTTGTTTGTCACTTAATCAAAGAAAATGATTTAAAATAATAAGTGGCAAAACTAATGGTCTCCACATTAAATTATCCGTTAATTAAACATGACTTAATGAAAAAATTAAACAAACAGGCCCTTAATCAAAGAAAATGACTTAAAATAATAAGTGGCAAAACTGAGAGTCTTTACATTAAGTCATCCGTTAATTAAACATGACTTAATGAAAAAATTAAACAAACATGCCCTAAGTATGACTAGATTATAATAAAATCTTAAAACCAATTTTACTCAAATTTAAATCACAACGTGATAACCACTTATTAACTTTTTAGTAAACATATATGGAGTTTACAAATTATCTGCATAATATTCTCAATTAAATTGTATTTTTGGTTAAGATACAACCAACTTGACCTGACTATCCATTTGTCATCCAGAAGCCATAAAACGTGGTGGCAACAAACGACTAAGTATAAATTGACAAATGACAGCTAATATTATATGTCAAACCTTATAACATACATTAAATTAATAAAATAACCTTCTAACCAACTGTCATTATTCATATTTTAACACAAACGATGCTACAAAAGTCACAACAATTTCACCAAACGCGTATGAATGTTTCATATTATAAAAGAATTGTATATCATTATATCGTTTCGAAAAATACCAAGGCCAAATTTAAATACAAGTTGGAAAAGAATAATCAAGAATTAGTATTAAACTTTTGTACATTTATCAAAATATCAAAAACCGTCGCTATAGCCTTGACTGTCTTTCCTCAGCTTATTCATCTCCATTTCTCGTGTATTCCTTTCGCTACTTGACTCTGACGGGTTTAATCCGTATTCACTAGTGGGACGGCTGTACTCACTGCTGGCGTATTCTTGTGTTTCTAGAGCCATTTTCCTGAACTTGGCCATGTCTACATTGTATTGAGCTGTGTCGTAGTCTGAGCTACCGTTGTAGACCGAGCTGTGTCCTGGCTTGACGCCTTCGTCTAGGTCTGATAGAGAGACGTCGCCTTCTAAGGCTCGGACAACTTGACTCATCTTGGGCCTGCGGCGAGCTGAGTGGCGGACGCATACTGCTGCACATGAGACCATTCTGGCCATCTCACTGTGGTTGTAGTCTCGTGGTAAACGTGAGTCGACAATGGGGTCAAAATTTCCATCTTCCATAGCTCGAGTTAGTAATGGCCTGGCCTGCAATTTCATTTAAGCAAAATACAAATAAGCTTTGGGAAATATATGTGCGGAAGGGGATTGTAATAGGGCGTTTGTATTTTGATTTTCAAAGCTGATTATTTGCTAAATTCTCAGAAAAACAGAAACATTGAAAACTGCTAATAATAACTTCAGGTCACAAAAAACATATGACAAATTCAAAAATTCAAATCAAAACTGCCGTTAAAATGAACTTATTACTTACCCAGTCAACTAAACTATCATCCATAAAAGTATTAGCTGAATCAACAGGCCTGCGTCCAGTAATGAGTTCTAGGAGCATGACTCCATACGAGAAAACATCAGATTTCTCTGAGAGCTTGCCTGAAGACGCATACTCTGGTGCTAGGTAACTACACATTACAAATTCATAACAAAAAACATCAGATATATTTCAATAGAATATTAAAACAACATATTTCCGCCTTAAAAATCAATAAATAAAATAAAAAGCATACCCAAAAGTTCCCATCACTCGAGTTGAGACATGAGTAGCTACATCAGAGGTAATCTTGGCTAGACCAAAATCAGCAACCTGATAAATAATGTCAACCCAATAAATGCAAGCTCGCTCAAGGACAACAATAACCCAATAAAGAAACTGCAAGGACCTTACCTTTGCTTCAAAATTGTAATCCAGAAGAATGTTAGCAGCCTTAATATCACGATGAATGATCTTGGGATGACCTACAAACGCATAACACATGTTAAAAGACGGATAATCGCATTATTCAATATATACCGGATAAACTTTTAGAAATAGAACTTACAATCCTCGTGAAGATAAGCAAGTCCTTTAGCAGATCCAAGAGCAATACGCAATCGTGTTGCAAACTCCATCACAGGTCGACTCTTATCTGAATACATTATGTGGACATCTTAGTTAAAGGGCTTCAATTAAGTAATAAAGTTCAATGCTTGATGTAACTAGATTAAAACATACCGTGTAAATGAAACTCCATGGTGTTGTTAGGCACAAACTCATAAACAAGCATCCTTTGAACCCCACTAATACAGTACCCAACCAACGAAACAAGATGCTTATGATGAACTCTACTAATAATCTCAACTTCTGCCTGAAACTCACGTTCACCCTGTCCACTGCCCGCTTTCAACGACTTAACCGCCACTTCCTTCCCATTTGGAAGCACCCCCTTATGCACATACCCGAACCCGCCTTGCCCAAGCAAATTCGCCTCCGAAAACCCATTCGTAGCCATCGCTAACTCTTCATGAGTAAAAGTACTTTTCGAAAAACCTAATGACATCCCAGGTGCAGGTGGTGGAAGCGAACTCGACCCTGAACCACCAGAATAATTCGAACCCGAACCACCACTGCTATTCATAAAAGGCGGGCGCGGTGGAGGCTGTGGCGGCGACTGAATGGGTGAATGCTGTGGATATGTTGCTGGTGGTGGTTTTAATGGTGGCATCTTAACAACATGATCACCGCCTGGAGGTGGCGCGTTATGCTGCCATTGTTGTTGTCCACCGCCATAAGGATCAACTACACCACCAAATCATAACAGTATATTTTGCTTAATAACAACCATAACAATAGTATATTTTTTCTTAAAAGCACTAAACAATCACATTGCACAAAAATTCATAATCAAGCATATTCAATATCCAAAGGGTGTTTGGGATTGCTTATGCTTCTGCTTATCTTATAATTATAAAATGCTTAAAAACAAGCACTTCTGAAAATAGTGTCTGAATTTGCTTAAAAATTTAGTAAACATTCCAAAAAAATTAATGACTTGTTAGAAATCCATTATGAAGGTAATAAAAAAGTTAACTTTTTAATCATGTAAATAAGCAATTCAGAATAAGTATCCTACATAAACTGCTTATTTTACCACATAAGCAGAGGGCAATTTGAATGATATAAACTACTTTCGCTTAAAATATACGCAGAAAAACATTTTATTTTTTAATATTCAATCCCAAACACCCCCTTAATTAATATTCTACACATTGCCCATTAACAAAAGAAAATAAAAAAAACAAACCTTTAGGTGGAGGAACATAATAACCAGCAGGGTGTTGATCATTTCTTCTCTTCTTCTTCTTACAACAAATAAACAAAATACTCAAAACAGCCAAAATCAAAACACCACCAATAGCAATCCCAACAACAGCTCCAGTAGGTATCCCATTCCCAGATGATGAGTCATTTGATGACGTGGCATCCGGAGGTGGACTTGTCACACTCCTGGCGGTGGTGGAGATTTCTCCCCTGGCGGTGATGCACTGTCGGCGGACTGTTTCTTGACGGAGGTGGTTAGACCCAGATGGCGATGTGGGTTGGGGTGTCTGAAGGGTGTAGGGTTGATAAGTTGGTGTTAGGGGTGTCTGACGGCGATGTAGGGATTGAGACGTGGCGGTTGGGTTGAAGATGGTGGCGTTGGGGGGTGTTGAAGTGGTGTGGGTGGGGGTTGAAGGGGTGGAGATGGGGTGGTGGTGGTGGTGGCGGTGTGTCAGGAAAGGGTGGTGGGATGCGACGGGTTTGTGGTGGTGGGGAAGAAGGGTGCGAGTGGTGGGAGGAAGGGTGGCGGGTGGTGGGCATGGGGGAGTGGTGGAAGGTGGTGTGGAATGGTGTTATGGCGGGAGTGTGATGGGGTGGTGGGGGCCGGGAGTTAACAGCGGAGGAGATGACATAATTGAGAGTGGTGATAATTTGTTAACAGGAAAAGAGTTTGTTTGTTAAAAAAGATATTTTTAAGGCGAGATTATCGCCTATAGATTAGATTGAAAGAAGTAGTAATATGAATGAATGTGTTACTCTTTCAAATGGGATTACTCATATTTCAAGTGGGTTTATGCGGAACAGTGGGGCCAACGCGGAGGGGCCACGGAAGATATGTTCTTTTGTCTTTCTCTTTGCTAATACCCCAATCCAAATTTAATTCATTTTTTATTCTTTTTTTGGTAAAATACTTTTTTTATTTGCGAAAACTACTTTTTATTGCCAAATGTTTATCACTAATGCTTTTACGAACGTTGTTTACACTTTACACATATCTCCTAGACTATATTCAGTTGATAATTTGTTGCCAACAGTAGCAATTTGAGTTATAATTGTCAACATAAATTATTTGTTTTACAAAGTTGCTCGATAACGTAATTATATTTATAATTACTAGGCGAGTACCGGTGCATAGCAACGGAATTCCTAGCGGCAGACAATTAGTTTCGCCTTTTGTCATTATCTTCACTTGATGTCGCATAAAACATGTTATAGACGTCGCAACTTGAGTCGTAGAATGTAGCAAATTATTTCTCTGTTGAGCTCATGACGAACCTAGGTAGCATTTTTCTCTATTCCCATTTGAACCAAATAATTCATATTTTTATCAACAAACCATATATTGCATCAAATTGTAACCATTTACAATATCCAATAACAAAACTATTAAGAATAGTGCAACAACTACTAAAAAAAGTACTTAATACAGACGATATTTATTTGTTCTAACTAAGCATTTGATTAGCAAAAAGCCGACGTAGAAGCAAATCAAGAACTTTTGTGGTAGCACCTTATATGACTTGTCCCCCTCGAGTAAGTCTTGAGATTTAAAAATTTGTTCAAATTTTGTGTGTGTGCTTGCTGTGTAGCTTTAATATGATCTTGCTCCGTTGTTTGGAGAACATTTTCAATCTCTTCCAATATCTCGAATAGTTACCAAAGTTTCTGTTTTGGATCTTTCTTCCTTATCCTGGTCATAACTCGAAGTCTTCTTAATCTAAGTGAGTTAAACAAACTTCAAACATCCCTGATTCCCTGCTAAGTTTTGTATCCCAAAGTGTATTTCTTGAAGGCTCCTGCACATGATTATATGGGTAGTTTTCCATTTCAATTACTCAAAATAATGTTTCAATTTACAAGCAATATTACCTCTGCTTGGCTGCTGTTGCAACAACCACCAAGTGGTATCATAAGTTTCATGTTTAGATACATGTATCTATTTATTTAAATACGACAACTTGTTCATGCATGAATGCTGGGAATAGCATCAAGTTACCACCTGATCAAGATCCAAACTGTCATCATGTGATGATTTTATACAGACTAAACCATATAAAGGAGCAAAATGCAAATTATGAATGGTGTTTTAAACATCGTCTACAATAGTTGGTGTACCTTGTCATGAATTGAAATTGCCCATAAAGCAATGGCTCGGAGTTTAGCTGATACAGGCTCTTTAGTGTAAAAAAATCTCAATGTTGAATCTTCTACCCTGAAACACATCCTTTGTGAATAAGAGAACTTCAAAAAAAGAATTGAACCTTGGTTCTTAGCTATTATTTTTGTATGAGATAGTGTTGAATATACTTCAACGGACAAGATAGCAGAATGTGTCTGTGTTCCATGATCTTCGCCTTCAGGTTGAGTCCACCCTTTTTCTATTAACTTGACGATTTTGCTTCAATTACCAATGCTATAATCAAACACAAATCAGGCATACGAAGTTTTATCTATGAAATTAGTAGTTAGCATAATTAACATAAACAAAAAGTTATACATCTTCTTTTAGATGGTTACTTAAAAAGGTCTTGGATCATTGCCGTTTACCTTTTTCCCTTCCATTTCTTACTATTCGAATTGATTTTCAAACGAAATGGCATTGCACATTATGAGTATTTATATAGGCAATGGAATACAAATCATCAAATTATAGCTATTTATAGTTTCATAAGTTTCAACTTATGAAATCATATAAGTTTCGAATGAATAGTGAATGTCCAGTTATACGAATGAACATGCCAGTTGTGTTGCCATATTTGTTTTATGAAATCATATAAGTTTCTAATGAATAATGAATGTTTAGTTATACGAATGAACAAAGTAAACCGTGTGATATATGTACATATATTGTGTTCCCTAAATTAATTATGTCAAACATGTGTTGCTGAAATATAGTGTGTTTTTGTGTCCAGCAAAAACATTTGTGTTTCCAGCCATAGTTTCCTGCATTAGTTTCCACATAATCAATATTTGCCTTAATGTAGTTAAACGCCAGCCTATCAATGAAGTTTCGTTAAGTAAAATTTTGTTTTTCAACGCCAGCCTTTCAATGAATTTCCTTAAGTAAAATTCAGTTTTTCACTTTTCAAGGTTGTGGGTTTTTATTTTATATGTAGTTAACATAATATATGTAGTTAAGATACATGCTCAAGATGGTTTTGTAATCAGCTGACCAAAAACATTACCTGGAGAAAGAGCCCCGTCGAATTTGAGAGGGGATCAGGAAACATGTCTTTTTTGCCTGAGGCATGAAAGAGTTTTGACAGTCCTATTCCAACAAGTCTCGCTACATAATGACAATAGTCATCATAGTCTTTAAGAGTGTCAACCTACAATCCCCAAATAAACACACTTCTTTACCGGAGGAAAACTACATGCATGCAGATGCACTCACAGAGAGCAAGAAGCTCAATCATTTTGTCATCCTTTTGATGATACAGACAAGTCAATAAAGAAAAAACCACATTCAAAGCCTCGTGTTATCTAAGAATTTTTTTGATTTAGTGTTCAGAAGTATCTTGTTTCTATACTTCACAAATAGTTGAAGTACTAACAATATGTACCTCTTTGCATATAAATTTTGCCATTCCTGCACCCATTTTCATGGTAATATCCTCGATTGCCTCCTGATAACTGTAGAATAGTTGAAGACTTTTGGATCAGGATGAAAATGCAAGATACTTAACTACAAACAATTGTTAAAAATATGTAAATGCGACCTTCCATTAAGCTCTAAAAAAGCAGTAGAAACATGATGGAACTGGTCCATGAGAATCTTGTATTGCTTTGTACCACCTTTTAATAAAGAAACGACTACGTTCAGCAAGTAAATCATATATATTGAATGACACAAGATTAGAGTTAGGTGATACATCTAGTACTCACATTCAAAATGCCAATAAAGATCATATATATGATCATAGAATTCCATCAGAATAGGTATCTTAACCATAGTATCTAAGCTTGTATCATCCTCTGAACAAAAGGTAAGACAATAAACTTGTTTAAATAAGATAGTAAGAAAGATGTTTCATACATAGTAAATGAATATATATGATTGGTCTCAGAACCAACAGGTATTGTCACACAAGCTAGCCACTTGTGAATGGCTAACCGTAACAAATAAACCCTGAAAGCTTAAGACCAGATGCAATGTAATCCTGGAGAGTACAGTGTTTCCCCGGGTCGTTAAAGTCCCAACGAGGTTGAAATTGTATTTGGAAAAACGTTTATGGGAAGAGTGAATTTGAATGGTAACCAGAATAAGAATTGGATTGATTTTTACACTACTGATTGCTTGGAATTGGAAATGAAAATGCACAATAACAGATATGACAAATATATAACACAAAATGCAATTAAGCAAAGTATAGGGACTAAAAGTGACAACTTCTAAACTACAGGGGCTAAAAATGACAAGTTCCAAACTTCAAGGGTGTTTGTAAAATGAAAATTTTGAAACTTATAATTAAAGAAAAATTAAAATCTAAAAAAGAATATTTATTAATATTAACTTAATTAATATTAACTATTAATAAAACTATTAATTACTTAAAAACTATTCTATATTAACCTAAAAAGATTTTTTTACAAAAAAAAATTTTTTTTTTAACTTAGGAAAATTACAAATTATTTTCTAAACAACCTAAAATGACTTTAAAAAAATTAAAAGAAATATTTTTGTCTTTTGTGGATTTTTTCATAAATTAAAAAACTTAATTATTATTAAACCTAAAACTATTAAAAGAGAAAAATGAAAAAGTGAAAATAGGAAAATTATAAAATTAATTTTTACAGATTCTAATTATGTGACAAAGCTAGAAAAATTATAAAAATGAAAATTATATTTAAATATTAAAACTATACTAATTTCTTTTTGGTTTTTTCTAATTAAACCGTTTTAATTAAAATTAAATCTAATAATTATAGATGAACAGAAAAATTCTAGAAAAATTACTAAAAATACTAAATATTATTTAGAACCTAGGAAAAATTATAAAAAGATGCACTGTTTAACAATTTAGTACAGAATTATATTAAATTTAACAGTTTTAATTAATTACTAAATTAACTAATTAATCTAATAAATACTAAAAGAAAAAGAAAATTATAAGAAAATTACTACAAATACTTAAGGTGAACAAAACTGATTTTAAAAAATGTATAAAAACAGAAATTATTAAGGTAAATTTAAAAAGAATTTGAAAATGAAAATTAATAAATATTAAATAGAACTATCAATTTTATTAAAATAGTGATTATTTGTGATTTATCTGTTTGGAACTTGTTTGTACACTGAAAATGTATAATTTGTATGAAAAACACTTTTACATGAGCTTAAAAATAAGCATCTAATGCAAGCTTTTTCTGACAGTTTACTTTTTTTGACCAGAGATTAAAAATAAACTCAAATGAGTTCAAGTGTTCCATAGGATTGTATTTTATTATTGTCATAAAGTATAATGACAATTATTAACTAAATAACAACATAATATATTTCATATCTGTAAAGCATTATATTTATAGCTATATATCTATATATATATGTCATCTGAGTATATCTGTTGTTCATCTAGATATATTGGACATAGTTGCAGCTAGTGTGGGTCCCACTATGGGTTGATTTGTATATAGTCCAAGAACAAAGTAAATATTAAAAGTCTGTGAGAGGGCTTTCATAATAAGCCAATGTTCAATTCCTATGTGGCACAATAAGGCCTTGTGATCTCTATGGAATGTTCTGCTGGTTTGTTGCATCATGATAGCTGTAGGACATCTATGCACAGATATAATATGCGTGATAGTCCCATAATGGTAGACAAATATGCTAATAATCAGATGGTGAAATATGTGGAACTATTTTTTTTTTTGATCTTAAAACCAACTATGCTAACTTCAAAACAAATTATACGTGCACTACACAGTTAGTATACATAATGAACAAGAATATCAACATAGCTAATTTGTTTTAATTATCTTATATATTCTATTTATATCATGAACTATACGAGGCCAAGAGCATAATTAATAACCAGGAAAAGCTTAACATACAAGCTCTTAAGGACAAATGCAAATTATTACAACCAACAATTTCTCTAAAAAACTAATAATCTCAAATAATCAATTATGTAACCCAGTGCTTCCCAATAATCACAATATTTTTAGTTCTAAAATCTCTATTACTATGTATATGTAGTCAAGAGATAAAAAATAAGTGGGTGAAGACTTGGTGGTGAGCACGGGAGGGAATGCTCAACAGGTCAGGTTCAAGGCTAATTTACTATGATCAAATGATGCTTCAAAACCAATTCTTTTTGATTAAGACTCAAAGCAACCAGAGAACTCAAAACATTGATCCGTATTGTGGAGAGTCTTCTTTATCAACATGAGAGTTCTGTGCACACCTAAATTTGACCAATTTTAACAGTTATGAACATTTGACTTTTTGAAATATCAGAAACTTACCTTTGAGTTTGATGATTCTAAGACTGAAATATGATATTTAGGCTAAAATGAGATTAATCTTAACAATCTTAAACAAAGCATTATCTTTTTAATATCTATATTATACTTAGATCTAATTTCCTAAAAGTTTCCACAGTTGAATAATTGTTGGAATTGATTATAAAAAAGAATCAATTTTATTGTATCTTGTCACAAAGAGCAACACCTGTATTTAGCTTTTCTTAGGTCGATTACTATATGATATGAGAGCCCTAGAAAGATGTATCTATAAAAACTTATGTATTCATCAGCGGATAACAAGTTGACAAGGTATCATCAGTGTTATATACAGAAGTTGACCTTAGAATACCTTTTTTATGAA
>LBNU01035124.1:188357-199089 GCA_014162995.1 Artemisia annua
AAAAAAAAAAAAAAAAAAAAAAAAAAAAAAAAAAAAAAAAAAAAAAAAAAAAAAAAAAAAAAAAAAAAAAAAAAAAAAAAAAAAAAAAAAAAACATTCGAGTTATGCTCTGAACGACTCATAATTAAGTGTTCAGTTTTAACAATTTAATTTGTCTCACAAGTTATAATGACTGTTTACTTATATAAGAGAGGTGATTTGCACACTCAAATATTTGATTGGGACACTCCAAAACATGCATTAAACAGTTGTACTGTAAATAAAAACTGCTTAAACTGTTTGTACATTGAGTGTCCCAATCAAATATAGGAGTGTGCCAATCACTTCCCAAACACTAAGGGTGTGTTTGGTTCACTGTAACCTGGCGTAATTAGACGTAATTGTAATTGATTACATTATATGGGTTGTTTGATTCGCAGAATAGAGGGAATCGCAATTTAGATTACATTACGCAGACTGTTTGGTTTGCGTTGTAATTCAGAATTTTATAATAATAATAATAATAATAATAATAATAATAATAATAATAATAATAATAATAATAATAATAATAATAATAATAATAATAATAATAATATTATTATTATTATTATTATTATTATTATTATTATTATTATTATTATTAAATTATTATTATTATTATTGTTATTATTATTGAGTTTTTATTATTATTTTTTTGAATTAAATTACGTTGAGATCCAATCAAACACTGTTAAAAAATATCTCAGTTACAATTAAAACACAATCCAACTCTTTGAATAACAATTCAATCAAATTACAATTCATTTTACAGATTACAATTCTTTTCAAAACATAGTGCGAACCAAACGGCCCCTAAGGGGTGTTCGGTTGAACGTAATTGAATGTAATATGATGTAATTATAATCTAAATTACATCTCAATCATGTTTGGTTGGTAGAAAGGTTAAAATTGTAATTCATTACATTACGTAGAGTGTTTGGTTTGCTTTTAAAAAAGAAATTGAATTTCTCCAATTACATATGATGTTGTAATTCATATTAAATAGCAATATTAATGGCGTAGATGGATTCAAGTTTGGTTAAATTCGGCTAGATCTTCTGTTCTTGTTAACGGCAGTCCTTCTAGTAAATTTTTGATAAATCGTGGATTGCGTCAAGGCGATCCATTAAGTCCGTTTCTATTCATTATTGTTATGGAAGGACTTCATATCGCTTTACAAAATGTGGTTGGATCAGGTCTTATTCGTGGGGCTTTGATAGGAAACTCGGGTCACAAGATTTCACATCTACTTTATGCGGATGACGTGGTGATTATTTCAAAATGGAATAGTCAAGATATGGATAATATTATTCGCGTTTTGCAGGTGTTTTACCTTGCTTCGGGTCTCAAACGTTTCTAAATCAAATATGTTTGGGCTTGGGGTGAGTTCTCTAGATATTGAGGATATGGCTCGCGTTATAGGATGTGGTTCAGGTAGTGTCCCATTCTCTTATCTTGGTTTACCTCTTGGAGCGAATATGCACTTGACTGCCAATTGGCAGCCTTTAATTGATAGGTTTCGGGCTAAGCTATCGGCGTGGAAAGATAGCACTTTATCTATTGGGGGTCGTTTAACTCTCATTAAGTCGGTTCTAGGAAGCCTTGGGATATATTATATGTCCATCTTTAAATGCCCAGATTCTGTCATTAGTTTGTTGGAATCTTTGCGGGCTTCTTTTCCGGAGACTCTCCCATGCAGATGCAGGGCCTTCTTCGGCTGAAAAAAAAATAGATAGATGGGAGGCTGAACATTTTGAACAATAAAATTTTTGTTCATGGGGAGAAAAAGAAGATGGCATGGATTAAACGGGAGAATGTTTTGGCCTCTTTTGAAAAAGGTGGGATGGGAATTGGAAGTTTAAAAGCGTTTAATCTTGCTCTTCTTCAAAAATGGAGATGGAGATTCGTCAATAATCCGGACTCATTATGGGCTCGGGTGATTAAAGCTATTCATGGGGTGGAAGCGGGTCTTGATTTAAAAGGGTGTAATTGCAATGGTGTTTGGTCTTCCATTATCTCGTCTTATGCTATGCTTCACGATCGTAACATTCTTCCGATAAATTCTTTAAGTCGTAAGGTGGGGAATGGTTCCTTTATTCGTTTTTGGAAGGACAATTGGAATGGTAATGGTCCTTTGATGTCAAGGTTTAATCGGTTGTATCATTTAGATGTAAATGTGGACTGTTTGCACTCTGATCGTAGAAATAATGAAGCATGGGTTTGGAATTGGAAGAGACAAGTATTGAGTTCACGTAATGAAGCTTCTTTAGCCTTGTTAGTTTTGGAATTGGGGCAGGTTCATTTTTCGGATAGTCCTGATTCGTGGAATTGGAGGATACTGGTACTTTTACAGTTCAACGGATCAGAATTTACATCGATGCTTGTATGTTGCCCTCAATTTCCCCCTGTACGACTTGGTCGAAAGTGTTACCCCGAAAGGTAAATGTTTTTATTTGGCGCCTTATCTTGGATAGACTCCATACTCGGTTAAACTTATCGTTGAGGGGCCTCGAGATCTCTTCCATTGTTTGCCCGATATGTAACACCGGTATGGAATCAATTGACCATGTCTTCTTTGGTTGCGAGGTGGCTTCTAACATTTGGCATTTAGTTCGTATGTGGACCGACATTGACATGCCTTTGTTTTCTTCTTGGTTCGATTGGTCCCAATGGTTCGACGATTGGAGAGCTTCAAAAAAGGATAAAGATCGAGTTTATGTCATTACGGTGGCCTTGGTACGGTGTTTATGGTGGTATCGTAATAGCGTTACTTTTTCTTCTAATTGTATGAGGAAAAGTGATCTTTTTGATTCAATCCATTTGTTTTCTTTTTCTTGGCTTAAAAGTAGAGGTCGTAATGTATATATTGTTGGAACTCTTGGTTTATGAAGCCTGTGTAATTTCTCTTCTAGCTTCTTGCTAGAGAGGTTGTTTTTATTGATTTCATCGTTCTAAAAAAAATTGCAATATTAATGAAAGCTTTCAGTTACATAGGACCTTAACTCTTTTTCATGATACCATCACCTGCACTATCTCCTAGAGCAGCGGATCCATTGAGTTTGGTACATTTTGGGGGAGCGGGATTTGATCCATATCGCGCTTTGATTTCCTTCGGGCTCTTTTATTCCGAGACTGTTCCTTATTACGGGTCTTCTGAGACTTTCTAACCAACCTTGTTGACTCGAAGTATCCAACCCCCCATTCGCCTAGTCATCAGATTCCTCCGCTGCCATCTTCGCTTTTGGAGGCGAAAATTTCACCTATAGGGACCATGTGTGTTATTTGTTTACATACTTAGGGACTACCAATACAACTCTAAACTTCAAGGGACGAAAGTTGTTATTTTGGACAAACCATAGGGACCAACCATGTAATTTACTCTTTCTTTTATTATTATTATTATTATTATTATTATTATTATTATTATTATTATTATTATTATTATTATTATTATTATTATTATTATTAGAAAATCATAGGATTTACAAGAAATTAGTGGGGAGCCCAGATACCAACTGGGCCCCCACTCCTCTAGAAATAGCGAAACTAATCCTACTAAAAATATGAGCAGCAGCATGTGCTCCAATGTCTTGGGTCACCGAGAATCTTCGGATACGCTTTAGTAAGACCACCGCATCCTTCTCAAGTTCTCCAAAAGAAGAGAATAAAAAGGGGAGAAACCCATATCCAATATACGCACATTTAGCCTCGTACTTGACGCATTTACGTTGTGCGGCTTCAATCACCGCACGACCTGGCACAAAATCAACCATGCCAGTTTGCGTCAAGGGCGATGACCCTGTCAGATCAACATATACATCAAGCCCACTATCCCATGAGTAAAGTAACATATCAGCTGGACGTAAGGGTTTGTCCCTTTCCCCACTAAGCCCAATATCAACCTCCTTACGTGCCGAAATCCCCGACCGAGAATATATGTCAACAAGAACATCACGCACCACATTATGCCGATGTTTAATACCAATAATACCCGCGCACGATACAACATGGTCCCCATAAATATCCCCAGTAAAAACCTTAGAACAAGCTGAGCATGGCATCTAAATTTTATTATTATTATTATTATTATTATTATTATTATTATTATTATTATTATTATTATTATTATTATTATTATTATTATTATTATTATTATTATTATTATTAGTATGCTAATTTTATTATTATTATTATTATTATTATTATTATTATTATTATTATTATTATTATTATTATTATCATTATTATTATTATTATTATTATTATTATTTATTATTTTTATTATTTTATTGTACTATTGTTGTTATTATTATTATTATTATTATTATTATTATTATTATTATTATTATTATAAACATCACTTTATTAGCAAATTATTATTATTATTATTATTATTATTATTATTATTATTATTATTATTATTATTATTATTATTATTATTATTATTATATTGTTATTATTTGTTATTAATATCATTATTAACAAATTTTACTTTTGCTAATTTATTAATGTTTTTCTGAATTTCATTGTGTTGCAAGTTAATCAAACACAATGGCATATTTCATCAATTAAAATTTCAACACATTATAATTTCAACACATTTAAATTATGTGAATTGCAATTCATTCAAATTAAAGTTCTTTTTAAAAATTATAAATTCTTTAAAAACATTCTACAACCAAAAACTCAAACATTTATTATGCAACGAGTTAACTCGTATGATTATGTATTTTGTTTCCGTGATGATAGTTCAAATGTGAAATTGATCAGTCGTAAGTCTTTGACATTTTGTTCACAAAGTTAATTTGATATAAGATATTTTAGTCCAGGGGTACGACTTGGTATATTTTCTCTCTCTCTCTCTCTCTCTCTCTCTCTCTCTCTCTCTCTCTCTCTCTCTCTCTAAGTTTGTGAATTATGGATCATAAACTGTAAATTGAAGTAATGACCTATTTTTGTTAGTTGAATAAACGTGTTAAATGCGAGAAGTGTTTCCTTTTTTCCGTTAATGTTTTAGCGGAAGCTTTCAAATTATAAAGTTCAAAAGCTATAGTTATCGTCAAACAAATACATATAAGGATGTGTTATAGGTACCCGACTCACTCCTAACAACCAATTATCTTAGCTCACTCCTGTTTACCGTACAATACAGTTTTTTATCAGTTTCTGTTTCGTATTTTCTGTCAGTTTTAAGTTTTTGACTATTAAACTTTATGAGTTGCGATCCCTTAAAAAGGGAAAAAAAAATTAAAAAGTTCAAAAAGCCAATAAACTAGTGTCACGTGTCGCTCACTCATTCCCTCATTTTTTCCTTTAATCTTTTTGGTTAGAGGATATTTTGGTCATTTGACTCATTTTTTTTAATTCCACCTCAAATTTCAAATGCAAATAACTTTCAAACGACAAACTTTTATAAAAAACCGATTTCACCACAATTTTTAAAATTTAATTCTTTTTAATTTTGTATAAATCTTGTTAATTGTTTCGAAACTTTTTTTTACATATTTATTGGGTAATGATTTTCTTGATGTTTTTGCTATTTTCGACCCTATTTTTTACCTTAAAAATTGCCGAATCATAAAATACTTCAAACACAAAAGTTTTAGATTTTCGTTCACTCTTTACCCAGAAATTTGAATCACTCAATTTTGATATGATATGAGTGAGATATCGCACGTTAAAGATGACGTTTTAGTCATATTTGTTGCACACAAGGTGTTTGATGAAATGTCTAGCTTAGATTTTAGTGTTAAAATTGCGTTAAATGCACTAATTTTTGTACCACAACGCATCATTAATCATTGACTCCTCCCAAACTAACCAGTCAACCAGGTGTAGTCAACTAAGTCAAATGAGGGAGAGAGTGATCAATTAATGATCCGGTGTAAGCACAGTGTATTCCCGGGTCGGTATATCCCGACGAGATTGAAATTGTATTTTTGAAAACGTTTATGGAATGAGTGATTGGGAACAGTAACCAGATAGAGATTTTGATTGATTTTTACACTACTGATTGCTTGAAATGATATTGGAACAGTATTAACAAATGCAGAAATGCAATTAAT
The DNA here is from genome assembly GCA_014162995.1 of Artemisia annua. Lineage (NCBI taxonomy): Eukaryota > Viridiplantae > Streptophyta > Magnoliopsida > Asterales > Asteraceae > Artemisia > Artemisia annua. The sequence goes on from LBNU01035124.1 coordinate 194,443, forward strand.
CCTAAAAACCTAAATGCGTACTGGAAAAATGGGAATAAGGCAAAATATGAACAATATAAACTAGAAGGGGTGAAAATGAAACTTTTACAAACTTAAAATTAAAAGAAAATTAAATTAAAAAAAAAATATTTTTTTGATTATTTTAATATTTAAATATTAATTAATTATTAAAACTATTTAAAAAGTTAATTAAAACTAATTTATAACAAATCTAAAAAGGATTAAGATTACAAATTACACTAAAAATTTTTAAAATTAATTTCTAAAAATCTAAAATGACTTAAAAGAAATATAAAAATTGAAAATAAATATTTTTGTTTTTTTTTGGATCTTTTATTAATTAATTACTAAACTATTATATAAAGGTTAATTAAACTAGATTAAATAAGAAAAATAGAAAATGAAAAGAGAAAATTACAAATCCAATTTTTACAGATTCTAAATAATGTATAAAAGCTAGAAAAATTATAAAAATGGATCTGAGATTAATTTTAAATACTTAAACTATTTTCTTTTTGGTTTTTCTAATAAAACTGTTTTAATTAAAATTAAATCTAAAAATTATCAAATGAACAGTAGAAATTATGGGAAAATTACCAGAAGTGCTAAATATAATTTAGAACTTAGGAAAAATATAAAATTATACTACTGTTTAACAAAAAATTATTAAAACTATTTAATTACTAATATTAACTAATTATTAATTAAACTGCTTTTAATTCTAATAAATACTAAATGAAAAGGTAAAATTCTAAGAAAATTTATACAAATACTTTAAGATACTAGGAATTTAAGAAAATTATAAAATCAGATAAGTACTTAATAAAAATTTAAAAAGAAAAATTAAAAAGCTAAATTATGTTAAATAGAAGCTATCACTTTTCTTAAAAAGTGATGTTTTTTGGAATTTTCTTTTTATGGACCTAATAAACTACTGTAAAAATGAAAGTTTAATAAAAACAAAAAGTCTAAAACTTGAAAATAAGCAGAAATGAGCTTATGAGCTTTCACAGTGAGCTTTTGGGCTCACAGTGAATGATTTAAGCTCAAATAAGCTTGGAACAAGCTTAATACTGAAAACTAAAAGTAAAATAAGATGAAAACAAATGAAATGGACTGGAAATGAGAAAAAGGAACAATGAAATTCACTGAGAAGCTTGAAATAAGCTAATAAGCAATTCCACATGTACTGTGAACCAAACACCCCCTGCAGTCAAATGTTTAGTCAATTTAAGCTTATGAAATAAGCTTGAAATGCCAAAATATGAACTGGAGTAGCAAGTAGGGCTGGTGGGCTTTCCAAAAAGCCAAAGCTCACCTTGTGGGGTCCATTGGTGAGCTTTTTAGAAGCTTATGAAAATGGCTTGAGTATGGGACAAACTTAAAGCTTATTGCAGCCCTATTAAATAAGCTTGAAAATGGAAAATAAGCACTGGAATAAGAAGTTTGGTTGCTTGGCTTCTCAAAGAACCAAAAATCACAAGCTAAGCTCAAGAATTGAGCTTTTGATGAGCTTGTGAAAAGTACTCACTACACTGATCACTCAGTGTAGTGGTTTGATTTTGTTGAACATATAAGCAGAGAATAAGGCAATCCAAATAAGCATATATGGCAAACAAGCACTTAAATCAAGTAACTAGCCACAAGGGCTTCACAAAACAACAAATTGCACAAACTAAAAAGCCCTAATGAAGCTTATGCAAGCTTCTAAAAGTGGTATGCAATACAGGTTACAGAGCAATGATTTTAAAAACAACCTACAATAAGCAGTGAATTAAGCAACTAAATAAGCAAACTAAAAATTATGAAAAATACTATCAAACAGGCAAGCAACAAGAGTCTAATATCCCAAAATCTAGCAAGCTAAATCTCAATATCCAAATCACAAATTAAATCCAAAGTTTATTCAAAAACTGGTTTCATGCAATTTTGACTTTTTAAAGAACACACCAAGTTTGACTTTGGTAAGTTTTGATCTTGATTTTGTGATTGAATATGATGTTTTAGACTATATAGAAACTAAATTAAGCAATCCTAACAACTTTAGAACACATTACCATGATTTAGAAACACAAAGATCCAACAGATAACTCACAAATTGGATTTGTGAGTAATTTTGACTTTTGTTCAAATGAACACTGGATTTTATGGTTTGTATGAACTAATATGGCCTAAGTTAACATGTTACAACACAGAACAACAAACAACACACCCTGGATACCAATTATCACAGCAAATCCAAACAACCCTATATAATATGAGAATGAACAATTTCAAAGCAAATCACAAATCCACAACACAAACTAGATTCTAAACTTGATATTATCACTAAACAACACTGAATGATCATAAATCAACAAGTTTTCAAGCATGAATCTCAGAAATGACCAAGTTGCATATACACTGTGTTAGAATGAGGTTTTTAACAACTATGAATTTCATCAAACAAGACCACTATATTAAGCAATATTATGATTAATTAACACTAATAGATCATAGATAAACAAACTTTAACTACAAATACCAACTAATACAGTTAACAAGAAAGTTGATCAAAAGCTTACAATTTTGCAATCCAGCCAAATATCAAGAACAAGGACCAAGAACCAATCCTATAGGCTTCCACAAGCCACTAAACCCATGGCCATCCAAAATACACCATGCTCCAGCAATCTACAGTCTTCACCTGCAATTTTTTATTTTTTAATGTATTTTCTTGATTTTTTTGTATTTTTGATTTTTGATACTAAACTGAATTTTATAGTTACTAAAATCTTGTAAAAGCTTTCTGGGAGCTTATGTTACCTAATTAGTCCATATCAACAACAACAATTCTCATTACTATTCACTTGTGAAAATTTTGGAAAATGAAAACTTGCATAAACTGAGATAAGAGCTAAAACTTGAATTATATTATTAGAAAAGGTTAAGATTACACTGAAAAAGCTTAATACAATGCTTAAAAGCTAAATGACACACTAGAATTTGAAAACTTGATTAAACGACATACATGAAACTAAATTATTCTACTACTCCTTCTCTGTTGCTTCTTCTTCCTTTTATAAGAGCTTCTAGGGTTCCTTGTGGTCTTCTGAGTAAATCCCAGCTGTCCAATTGCCAAATGGATGATCCTAGCCCACCACGTGTTTTTGGCGCCAAAATGGAAAAAGTGCAATTTGCACTGTGGAGATGCAACAGGGGGTGGTGAATTAATTGTGGGGGGGTAGTGGGTTAGGTTTGGGCGGTGGAATGGTGGGAGAGGTGATGGAAGTGATGGGTTGCAGTAGCAAGTGGAGATGGTGGGGGTGTGAAGTGGGAACGGGGAAGGAAGGGGGGGATCTGGTTTTAAATTATAACAAAGGGTTTGGGCTGGTGGGTTTTGGGCCAGGCAAAAGGGAATGGGCCAAGGGGGAAAAGGGGTGTGGTATTGGGTTTGTGGATTTGGATTTAAAGGGTTTATAAATAATAAAGGGTCCGTTTGGTTTTGTNGGTGGGATGTGATGGAGGCAAGTGGTGGAGGTGGTGAGGTGACTGGCAAGTTGGAAGTGGTGGGGGAGGGAAGTGGGAACGGGGAAGGAAGGGTCTAGTTTAAATTATAACAAGGGGGTGGGTTTTGGGCTTGTGTTGTTGGGCCACAGAAAGAAAGGGCCAAGAAAGGAGTTATAAGGTGGGGTGAAATGGGCTGGTGTTTGTTTATTGGGTTTATGGATTTGGGTTTATGATAAATAAAGGGTCCGTATGGTTTGTATTGGATTTAAAGCCCAAGGACCTTTTTTGTAATTTTTGAATTTTTGAAGGGTGTGTTTTGGCATTGTTCCAAAGTACTCACAAGGTTCATTCTTGCCATATTTGAATAGTACAAGGACCAATGTTAATAATTTCCATTTTTGAATATCCAGGGACTATTTCTGCCAACTTGTGAAACTTCAGGGACCAAACATGTAATTTTCCAAAATTTTACCACAAGGACCAATTGTGTCATTTATGAATAGTACAAGGTTTACTTTTGATTATTTTCATTTTTTAAATAACCAAGGACTATTTTTGACATTTTTCAAACTTGGGGGACCAAAGTTGTAAATTTGTGATTTTTGATATTCAAAGGACTTGTTTTGACAACTTATGAATCCCCAAGGACCTTTTATGATATTTTGCATGATTTGAAATAACCAGGGACTAGATTTGACAAGTTTTGAAAGTTGAGGGACTGAAACTGCCAATTGTGCAAACTTTGTTCGTTTTTCATTTTTTTTCAAACATTTTGCATCTAAAACATATAAAACACAACCCTGGGATATTTTCATTATTTTGATGCATATTTGGGTGTTTTTGGATGTTTTTGGCAGTTCAGATTACGTAAAAATGATGAGTATTTACATACTCATCAATCATTTTATTAATGCAAGATTCAAAAAGTGATGTTTTTTAATCGTTATTTTTATAAACAAACTGATGAACCTATTATAACATAGTAGCTAAAAGTCAATAACTGATGAACCAAAAACAACTAATGTTCATCAACTAAAAAAGCATAAACTAACTGATGAACCTATAACCTATGATAACACAAATAAACTAACTGATGAACCTATAATAAAAATTGATGAACCAAAGTAACTGATGAACATTTTGTTTATCAGTTACTTT
>LBNU01035124.1:199811-212029 GCA_014162995.1 Artemisia annua
ATGGGGGTATTTTAGTCATTTGATGTTGGTCAGGGACCAAAAATGCAACGAAAACATATTAATGGGGACGTCTGGTGCACTTTCAAAAAGTTGGGGACCAAATCTGCAATTTGGCCAAACCACAGGGACCAAAAATGCAATTAACTCAATTTTTAAATAAAATAGTTGATGGGACACTTGTCAAATAATGAGTGGCTTTCTACACTTTGTAAAATTTATTACTTTTCAATTGATCGGTATTCTAAACTTTATATTTTCTGTTTAGTATTTTCTGTTTTATAGTTTTTTGATATATAAAAAATTATAAAAATAAAAAAATAACAATAAAAAAATAAAAAAAATAAAAATAAATAAAACCCGAAAATGAGAGGGGGGTGTCACTTGTATTTTTTGGGGTATATAATACTATATATAACCTTCCCCAACATATAATCTCAGCAGTTAAAGGTTAAACCTCCTAAAACGCTTGATGATAAAGAAAAACTTTCACCGCTTTACTAAACGCAACTAAGCAGTTCTCTTCTTTCCTTTTGTTTACTTTTGGATCAGGATTAAGATCCTTAAATTATACAATAAGTTAGATGGTTTGAAATTTTGAATAAAGATGACAACATAAGTTTTTCATACATGTTAAATCTGTTTAAATTTTGACAAAGTGAATATTGAATCACTCTACAGATAAAGAGAAACTGATCTTTTGGCGGCCTCTATCGACTGTTGCATGACCAGCATAAGAAAATTAAGCCGTATAACATTGTGATAAAAAGAACACGTACATATTGGACCTATGCTGTCATCACATTTATAAACAGGGGCGGACCTAGCTTATAGCACGGGTATGCACGTGCATACCCTAAAATTCGACGGGTAGTGTAAAAATATAGGGTGCATACCCTTCAATGACCCTTCGAGGACCATTCGAGCAAAAGTGCATACCCTATTTTGAAATCCTAGTTCCGCCACTGTTTATAAAGATTTTACATGTATACATGTCGTACTATGCATTATACTTTCCTTGTCATAACTTCACTTGAGTTTAAAAGTAAACAAAATTCGTTGTATCATATTGAACAAAACTTAAGAAATGCATTAGTCAATTCAAATACTAACATACGTAGTTGACCTTTGTGTGTGTGTGTGTTTTTTTTGTTTTTTTTTCTGGATGAAATGTCAATATTGAAAAAGATGGATGAGAATGTAATTGCTTACCAGGCTGTCCAGGCATGCGAGTTCTCATACTACAACATATTCCAATATAAGACCTATTATGCTAAAAAAGAATGATCCAAATTATTAAGACATCTTGAGCTTCAATTTTTAATTCGTGAATTACAACATTTTGCAAATGAATGTATAACTATTTTAGATAACAGCGACTCCGTATTTACTTCTAAGTAACACTAGAAATAATCATCTCAATCTCTATGTAATATATGTCGATACCAAAAAGATGGGGGTATGTATCGAATACATGTGCGTAACAAGCATTACAAAACAAGAATCACGTCTAAATAGAAAATTGGTGGTACATCACAACGTTTAGATATCTTCCATAAGCTCTAACTATCAATTTTATAGGCTTATATTTTCCATTAAACTTATATTAGTTGCATGCAAATATTTTTTCTCCCTCATATTAGATGTTTGAATATATTTAGAATTTTTTAAGAAAAATCAATAATTGCATATATCCAATCATCGTTTTTGCAGAGAACAAGGGTATTATTCAATGTTTCATTTTATTTTATATGATGCAATGATTAATTGACATTATTCATAGATTATCTTACAAAAGTCAAATTTAGAATTGGTATATGGGTGTTGCTCTAATTGAAAGACAAACATGGGTTTAAGTTATAAAAAAAACCATCAAGATCAAGACGGTGACAATTTTTCTAAACATTCATTTTCTACCAAGATTTACCATAAAATAATCTATATATTGGTTGGATTGCAGTGTCCTGTTTTTTAAGATAAGCAACAAATATACATACATACAATACATATACCTATTAGACACATATAGAAATCATGTACATAGATACATAAAAGTAAAAATCTTCATGTTCTTTCAGAAACGACTTGGATATATCTATCAATCTGTGTAGGCTTTTCACTCCTAAGCAGTTTTAGTTCAAATGAATCATATACTATTTTAGAAATTACCAATACGTGTATATTTGTATCAAACGCTTAGGATAGCAGCTGCAAAAAAATTGCATTAGTTAATTGGTAGTTATATGGCCATTGTCGAAGCGTCCAATAGACTTTTACCGAATTCTAAATTACTTTCATAAGAGTAGAAACTCGATAAATTAAGACTCAATTCATTAATAAACTTTCTAAGGCAATTTATTTTTTCCAGATCTTGATTTATTAATTTATTGATAAATTAATATTGATTAATTAATAACTCTTTTAGTTAATAAATTTAAGTGTTGTCATGAATATTAATTTATAAAGTTTCTGCTGTATATAAACTTTAGAGATTTAAACCTAGTGGTGAGGAATAGGTGTGTTTTAAGTTTTAACCTTGTGAAGTGTTGAAAGCAAACAACTGGCAATAAATAATCTTAGTGCAAAAAAATCAACACTACAAAAGTCGTAAGAAATTATGTAATGGAGCTCAGTTTCATATTTGGGAATCAAAAACTTGCTAGAATTCAATTTTTGTTACTCCATATTAGAGATTTCTTTTATCTTCGTAGGATCATCACTTTTTTTTCTTCTTAGATACGAAGTCAAGTGATGTTTCTCATTTAGTTGATGCATAGATCTAAGCTTGTATGTATCAGTTTCTTTCTTCCACTACGTTGAAAATGTTTCAATATTATTGACTTTTGCCAAAAAGAAATGAAGTGGTAAGGAATTTAGGAGCTTACTGTAATTGATATAGGCCATAACCTGAGATCAGATGGATATAGGCCCTCAACTCTTGGTTTGATTTGAGAGGGGCAGAGGGCCACTTGAATATCGTAAGGCTACACGCTCACTGGTAAATCTTTCGTTTCAGAAAATCTTACATTATTTTGGAGTGTTTTTGCAAAACCCTTCTCATTGAAAAAAAATTAGACCAATAGGAGAGCTCGATTTTGCCACGTAGGCGAAATCGAACAATATGATTGGCCAATAGAAAGTAAATTTATGAAAACAAAAACTTAAAAAAAGATGAAGTAATTAATAAAACTTTAGTAGTTGAATTTTAAATAAATTATATAGAGCTAAATGTAAAATTACAAGTTTTCATGTTTTTTAATAACTTTAGAAAAATAACCCCTTACACTTTATGCCCCTTATACTTTATAATATTAACTTTGTTTAAAATTCCATGAGTATTAGTATTAGTTTTTAGACTTTCATCCATTAAAATTAACAAAATTTGATAAATATGCGAATTAGTTTTAATATTGTTAAGTTTAGACTTTCATTCACTAGAATATTTTTTTAAATAAGGACTCATGTTATTCTATTTAAAAGTTTAATTTATGCGTACTCTGGTTTGAATATTAAATACGGCTAAATTATTAGTAACGGGAATGTAAATATCAAATGGTAAGCACGAGTTACTGTGATATGAAAATAAATATATGCGATTCTATTTATAACAACGACTCATGAAGTTGTTATTTAAAATTTATATGTGAATATCCATAAAAACATTTTAAAAAATTTACGGAGCATATTTTAACTTCATTAACGCTCATTATGTGCTACTAAACTCGCACATTTTGTACAACATAATATCAATAGTTAAAGGTAAATAATAATATCAGCATCAACCTCAGCATGTCTGTCAGTTTAAAACGTTATACAAAGCTAATTTACTTATTTTGACAAGTGATATGCTCTATTAGGCTCCACATCCTATTTTTTATTACTTTAGCAGAAAGTGTATTGTGCGGGTTGTTGAGTCCGAAAGAAATGAAGAAAAAAAAGTGTACGTTTTGTGCCGATAGTTTGAGTATTAGCTGATTGATGTTTCTTTCAGGATGTTTTAGATACCAGTTGGTCCTTATGCGTTGTTTATTCGAACTTGACACATTAAGAGACTGGGAATACAAGTTCATCACCAAGTATGCTAAAGTTGGAACCATAAAAAACCCCGAAACTACACTTGATGCATCAACTACGGATTTACTTTGAAAGTTACTTAGGACATATATTTGATATAATAATTTGCTTATATGGTATATGTGTTTATTGAATTTTAAAATCAAGTTGTCTCTTGAATTTTCATATACTTAAACGGCTAACTCGCATAATTCCAAGTTAACGTTATATAAATGCCTTTGTCTCAGACACTGATATGTGTTGCATTAACCTTATTCCAAAGTTGCAATAAAAAAACAAATCTCACAAGTATTTGATGAGTTAATTGCTTTTGAATTTGTTGTAATATAGAATAATGATGATCTAGAAAGAGATGTAACTAATGTGTCTCCTTCACTTGAAAATCTGCTGCGAAAAATGAGCCGGTTTACTAAAGTATGACTTGCTTAATTTATTGGAGTTTGGGACTGTTATTTTCTACCAATTATAGTAAGTTTTTAAAGGGTTTTGGGACCGTCTTAATAGTTAGATTCAGTGGTAATTATGATTGTTTTAATGGCTGTCTTAATAGTTATTAAAGGGTTTTTATGACTATTTTAATTGCATAATTCAAGGTGTTTGGGATTGTTTTTAATAGCTGAATTGATGGGTGCTTGAAACTGCCTTGATAGCTGAATTCAAAGGTGTTTGAGACTATTTCAATTGCTAATTTTAGGGGTGTTTGGAACTGTAATAACTGAATACAGGGGTGTTGCGACTGTTTTAAGGATTCTTCTCATTTGATCCTTAGTCTATACTAAATTAATAGATGTAAAGTTCAAAACATTTTAAGACAATATATTCGGTATTAAATACATGATAAAATTTTTATGTCAAAACACCGTCTGTGCACGGGTATTATAACTAGTGTTATGATATGCTAATTGCTAAACGTTAGCTCTATAATAAGTTGAATTTTGGAACAATATATAGTTGCTGATCCAAGCGAACTGAAAAATATTTTTACATAAACATAACTGGGAGTCTAAGGTAGCCCAATGCTGATGTTTCATTGATCTTTTACACATACCTCATTGAAGCTTAGATAAGCATACACGTTGAAGTATACAAAGCTATGAGCATGGTTTGAATGAAGCTTTTGTACTTGTACTGACAAGTTCTAGAAATTTCAAAGGATTAGGAAAGAGTAAATGACAATGTACAGTTGAACAATTGAACCAATATCAACATGTAAGCTTGGTCAGAACTCAGAAGTATAATCTGAAATTGGAATCTATGCAATCAAACTGTTTTAAGGCGATGTTTCATCAACCATATATGTTCATATGCCTAGAAAATCTTATGAATGTTGTCTATATAGTAATAGTTAGTGAAACAATATCCGATTTGAGTTGTTTTTGCAGCTGAAAACGTTTGAGTGACTTTCGTGTAATAGTATTGAAGCTTGAGTGGTTGTTGTAGACTTGTACCTGGAAATTTTATTTTTTGAGTGACTGTTGGTTACTGCATGACATTTTCCCCCACTTAAATATGTAACCGTAAAGTTATATAAAGTTTGAAACTAGGAAAAAATGTGGAATTAGAAATGACTAGTTTAAATGTACCTCATCATCAAACCATCTATTTCGTCTTAACCAGGCTGTGGACAAAGCATGCAACACGCTTTTACGCCCTTCATCTGTGGCCTGTGGACCAACGTTTTTAGTTATCGTCTCGGGTAACTTGCAGATAATGTTTAACTTTTGCTTGTTCTGAATACAATCCACTACGCCCCCCAAAATGTGTAGTTTGTTAGTACTACCACTTGATACTAGTTGATAGTCATTAGCCAGATAAGTCATATGGTGTAATTTAATACTCATATTCACATACCTTAGTTTTCTAAGTTATCCAAACACCCGCAATCTTTTTGATTCTACAAGACTAACACAAACACACCTGCCGCCTTACCTGCTCACTTCTTTTAGTCCTGGATTTGCCATTGTTCACAAGCAAATAAGTCCAGGTTTGGCATCTCTAAACACATAATCAAAGTTATATCACAACATGAACCAAGTCTATAATGTGTTTTACTGTATTACTAACTCCCAAAATTTACAGTTTTAAGTACATCAAGGATGTCAACATAGATTCTGTATGTTCTTTCAATGCCTATAGCTAAATGTCGTTACAAGATCCACACAGCCTTATCGACTACATAGACCACATACAAGTTAATATATCCACAAACCATAGTTGCTTGAATGCCAAGTGTTTACTTTCAAATCTGCTTGTACAGAAATGTAGTGGTAAACGGAGTAGGATCATCCTATAATGCTGTGTTTCATTCACAAGTTCAATAATATGCTAGGGATTTTTACGTGCCCGGTGATGCATGGCCGGTTTGACTAGAAAGTATGATGAATGCACAAACAACTGAAAGTGAAAACACAGACACCCAAGTGTTTTCTGTGTACATTTCAATGGCGTCTGTGAAGGAAAAACGAGTACGACTCTCTGCCCAGTTTCTTATTCTATCTGCTTCTGCAGCATATAATGCTCGTCCCTGCATAATGAACATCTTATAAGATTTTTCATGCAACCGATCAAGATATGTATTGTAGAGTATTTCAGGTTTAAACTTTATCTAGTAAAATCAGTAAATGGTGCTAAAGACACAATTCGAACTATTATGACTAAGTTTAAGATTACTGATTTACCTCATCATCGAACCATCGCTTTCGTCTTAACCAGGCCGTGACCAAAGCAAGTAAAATTCTTGGAGGGGTCAAGTAATTAATCGCTTTACCACTTCCTTTTACAACCCGCATCCGTGGGACCAAAGTTCTAGCAACTGTCTCGGGTAGCTCACAGATTATGTTAAACATTTGCTTGTTCTGAATACTTGATCCACTGCATCCCAATATATATTAAGCTTTTTAAGACTTCATAGTACTCGGTCTAATGAGATAGATAGGTCACAAATTCGACTCATTTGCTTAAGGACGGGTTGATTTGGGCCTTGATTTTCTCAAATGGGTCATATCAGAATTCTAACTAAAGGGAACGGGTCAAACGAGTGGAAGGTTGCCCAAAGTTCAATTTTATTGCATAAAGACTCCCAAGTCGCTAACTGCAATGTTTTGTAATCAGCGTTAATGAATTAAGTATTTATACAACAGATATTTTTAATTGGCAAAAAAGCTTTTGTTGAAACATACTCGAATTGTCTTTTTCTAACTCAAACCCTTTATGACCAGTTACCCAACCCACCAATTTTTCCACATGTATGAGAAACACACGCTAATAACTTGAGATTCATATACCTCAACAGCAAGTCGGTCAGAACCATGCCTGGAGATGCCGTATGAACGCCAACATTAGACTTTTTGCATTCTTTGAATAGCGACGATTGAAGTTGTCTAAGACCACACTTTGTTGATCCATAACTGTGGTAAACAAAAAATGAGATCAAACAAAGCAACCATCATCGCCACAAAAAAACTAAAACGCACCACCATGAGTTAAATGAATAAGAAACTTCATTTTGAATTTTGAAAATGGAGATAAAACGTCAAGAAAATGGTTAGAAAAAGAGCTTACACAGCAGTCAAAGGGGTACTCGATCCACCTGAGCCAGCACCATCCATGTTGAAAATATGACCTCCTCTATGCTGGTTACCCATGATACGCATTGCTTCACGTGTGCAAAGTATAGATCCGACCAAATTTGTAGAGACAATCTAATCATACCCAAAATGAAAAGAATAACTTCCATTATAAAAAGTAACAAGTACTGTTTATAAAATGACATCAAGTTCCAGAGGAAATACAAATATAAGAAGGAACAAACCTGCTGTATATCTTCATCACTAAACTGCAACAATGGTCTGAAACCTTTGTTTGTCCCGGCATTGTTTATCTGCGCATGCATTTGAACCCAAAAAAGTTAGCATTGGAGAAAGTAACATAAGCTATGTGTCACCAGTGATAACTTATAGTAGAGGTGGCAAAATGGATGACAATATGACAGTGGGTTTGGTAACGGATCAAAACAGATTAGTATGAGGGTTGAAGTCAATGGGTCATTTTCTCGTAGGGGTCAAACTGTTTGGGTCAGGTGGTGGCGACCTGACAACACCACTCTTTGTTTCTAAAATCCAAATAAATTATTAACGCGACTATATTAGATAGTAACATTTGACCCGTGTCTAGTTTAGTTATTTATTAACTTTAACCACTTGGCGCTCTAGAGATATAAATATATCCCAAATCAGCCCATTTAAGTCAAAATTTCCATTTCAAATGTAAATTGTAACTGCTCACCCAAATGTCAACAGAACCTAGTTCTTCAACAGCAAAGTTAGCCAATTTCCGCACATCATTGGGGTCACAAACATCACATGACGTGCCTACCACTTTTGCATAAGCTAGTTTTTTCGTTGATGAAGTCATTGTATTGGCTAATCCTACTTGTAAATTTTCCTCGAGCTCTTTGATTGTCATGTCAACAGATTCTTTGCTGTTCGTGGGAAACAACAAGAAAGGGACATGGCAAATATCAATTAACAATTCAACATGTCCATGCAATAAGCTTTTCATATATACTTGATGATTTAGAACTCTTGGCTATGAAAGTTACCCTCTTGAAGCAATAACCACTCGATCCCCTGAGAGTAAAAACTCCCGAGCAAGAGCTTTTCCAAGTCCTCTAGTGCTGTTTCAAGAAATTAGGCATTAACATAAGCGAATTGTACAATATATTCTCAAGTATGATGAAGTTAACAATTACTAATTCTGTCTTATGAGAATTGCATTGTCATTGTTGATTGGGCATACCCGTAAGGGTAAGAAATCCTTATTATTTAATTATTACGCTTAGAAATACCCCCATTGACAATGATAAGGGAATCTTCCTGGACATCTGCCGTTCTAATACAAGGTTTCTACCATGTTCATAAGCCAAAATCTTCAATTTTTTGGTACTAGCAATAGGTAGGAGTAGTAGGGTTTTTTTCTTAGAGAAGCAAAGTATTACAAGCTGATCACTACATACAATATAAATTCACCACAATTGTCCCTGACGGGACTTGAACGCACAACCCCTTGGTTGGAGAACATTTCACACTATAAGCTCTTAACTACAAGGACATCCATCATTGGTTAATACAAGGTTTTTAATCAGCGTACTCACTACTATTACAAACCATAATTAGGTGTGCAGGTGCATACGCTTAATCTAAAGCCCTTTTAGATCTACCCCAATCCCATAATGGAAAAATTTTCAGTTTTCACAGGATGTCAAAGTGCTTTAAATCATTTTGTATAGTAAAATTTTACGCTTTTTGTCATAATCAATTCCACTACTTCAACATATAACTGATATTAATGAAACTTAAAACGCAATACAAATTGAAGTGTCAAGATTCCAATAATAAGAGGCATCTAACGAGCTGAATACCTTCCGGTTATGACCACATTTCTTGGACCAGCACGGCTAACTTCATCTAAGACCATATTTGAACCAATCATGGTTCCAATTATAATGCCTCCAACCCAACTATACCATATCAAATCATTCATTTGACCATCTCCACCTTCATACGAAACCAATTGTTAATAAGATTGTCTTCTAAACATTATATCTGAAACTTGTTTAAAACAAGATCCATTTAGCTCTTTTACTAACCTGACAAATTGAATCCAACTGTCAAAATAACGCCAGTGCTCATCATGGTCACAATATATCTCCCTAAGTGAAGAGCAATCTACACATTTCAAAGAGAGAGTGAAAAAAGACAGCAAATAACATATATCACTAAACCGTTACTCCTACTCAACCATTTAAGTGTTAATTTGTGGCATTCCATTTTGATAGGGTATTTCACTATAATCCATTAGACATTCTTCGTTTGCCAGCTAACCATTATTCAAGAAATCAACACTCATAGATATTTTCATGAATTAACGATTTTATCATATTGAGGTAATATAAATGAACGAGAACACCAAAACTGGTATGGTTATTGGAAATCACTAGTTCTAGAAGAGTGTTGACCAAATTCAGCCAAGTTGTCATTATTTCTAGCAAGCTATGTGAGTATAAAATCAACATAAAAAAATCCATTACCCATGTGGTTTCTATTAGGTGATAAGGGGCTGCAGCCTGATTGTGGGTTTGGGTCGATGTAATTCCATTATAAATATCGTATCAATAATAATACAGTATCTCCTACGGGTTTTCACAATCTAACAGTTTCCCCAATTTGGCTGAAACCATCCCTACCGCAAACTATTGGCTTTAATCATTCATCAAATCCTAGCTAAAAGTCAAGCGGAAACCATCCATCGATCGAGATCACTTCACTTTTGCCTCTCAGAGATGTTTCATGCCAATAGTTTGCAATAGGGACGATTTCGGCCATATGGACAACAGGAAGGTTTTCTAGTCTACTCTACAAACAATTATATATACAAGCAAATAATTCAAGTTACAAAAACAAATATATTATCACCACAGAAATCCAAAAAAATCAACCATTAACAGAACTAACCTTAGACAAATTCTCTTCCAACTTTTCCATCGAATTATCTTTAGAAAAAAACCAAGACTTAACATCTCCTAACAACTTACTATCACTACTTTTATCATCAACTTTTTCATCATCATCTTTTTTAAATGATCTACATGGTTGCACACACAACCCACGTCTAGAAACTTGCACTGATCTCCGGCAGAAACCAACTTGCACCGGAGTCCATCCGACAGTTCTACGGTGACACTCACCCGGAACTGTCGGCAACTTAGCTACAGTAGTCATTTTTTTTAAATGAAGTAAATTACATTTGGGTTTTTGAAGTTTTATTAAAAGAAGTTAGGAGAGTGTGATGACCACACGTTACATGAAGATGATCATTTTGGTTAAGGATCTTGGCTTTTTCTTTTTTTTGTGTTCCCAAAATGCCCTTGTGCATGGCGCCTAGGTTTTGACACCATTTGTTTATTTGAGGGTAAACTTGTCTTAATAGATTTTTCCAAGATTGCTTGTTACAATTGGTGATGTGTTTATTGTTGTTGTTTTTTATAAGTTTTTGTAACGTTTTTTTTATGGGTTTTTGAGGATTAAAAAATATCTCTAAATAATTAAGTTGAGAATTGCTTAGTTTACGTATACTAAGAAAAATAATCGTACGTAGTCTGCCTTTCTAAAAAAATAAAATCGTACGTAGTCTAGTGACCACATGCTGCGAGACTCAGAAGACATAATTTCTTGGTTTGTAAGCAATGTATTGCTAGACTAGAAGCTATAAGTAGTTACTTTATAATTCTAACCTTTTGTGTCTAATTAACATACTTTTTAGTGATGCAAGCCAGTTTAAGAAAAATTCAACAAAAGACTTTATTGTCAATGTTTTGGTGTCATTTTTCTATAATATATAGTCGTAAGGAAGATTTTATAGATAGATAGATATTGGTTACAAACCAAGAAAAGCTTATATCACATGGGTTTGTGGTCCAGTGATTTAGGTTAAGATCGGGTTTTGTCTTAATAGGGTAGGCAAGGGTTTGGTTTACGAAAGTGTGCACGTCAACTACTTGTTGATTTTCTCATACTTTGTTTTGTGTTGTTCTCAAATTAGAATTGCATGTAAAATTAATGCAATGATGCAATGAACTAGCTAGTGATTTTGGACTATATAGTGCCAAAATAAAAGGAGTTAAAAAAATCCAATAGAGTGATTAAAATGAGCCATCTATTATTTATGTTGAAATTTTAATTAACTATCATCTTACAATCTCAAGTTCGCTAATAAACTTTTACCTCCTAAAAACCACAAACATGTTTTATAAACTTATCCATACTTAGAACTATATATGTTAGTGATAAGTCGTCGGCTCTTGAGGATCCTTCAAGAAAAGAATGTTGATACTTGATGGTTATTTTGACAACACGAATAAAAAGGAAAAGATTCTCGTGTCGTTGTTTCAATGTGGTACATATGATTGCTTCAAGCAAGTGCACTCTTTTTAAGCTGTTTCTTTTACTCCTTAGAATGGAATACAATCATTAAATTAAATTTGTTTTATGCTTAAGCATTTTGGATATTGTTTACTAAGTGAAGTGATATGTATATTTAGATCGTATTAATTCTTTATAGGTTTTGTTAAAAATAAATAAATAAATAAA
>LBNU01035125.1:0-14488 GCA_014162995.1 Artemisia annua
AAAGGCTTTGATGTTACAAGATTTAAGCATTTGGTGGTAAGTATTGGTATGATTAATTTTTAGGCCTACTTTTGAGGGGAGGCTTTAGCAGTTGTTTCTTATTTGAGGGGAGGCTACATTCATCATTCAAAGAAACAGCACTTTTATTCATAAAAGTCACAGTACATTCATCTTAAAGATACAGACATTACACCAACAGAGTTACACATAAAAGCAAACCTACACCAATCCTACTACAACCTAGAAAACCTACTCCATAGGCTTTTTCCCTTTTCCCTTGTTGTGCTTTGCCTTCTGAGATTTCTTTCTCTTCTCTTCAAAAGATGCTTGCATCTTTGGGCATGGAAGGAACAGCACTTGCTTTGGAGGACGTTCTGGCTTTGATGGTTTCTCACTTGGGCCTTCTTGAGCAGACCAATTCATGTTCTTCATTGCAGATTCCAAGGCATGAGTCAAAGCAATTGGCAGTTCTTTGGCTAGTTGTGTAGGAGGATCAGCAGTTGGTGCCTTTCTCTTGGTGTTTCTCTTGGAGGAACCTGTTGTCATAGGAGGAAAATAGCTACTCCATCCTGTTGAAGAATCAGAACTAGGGTCAGAGTAATACTTAATCTCATTATCTGAATCAGTATCTGATGAGGTGTACACAAATGGTGATTTGCTCATGGTGATGTTGTGTGATGATAAGAAGATTATTGAAGTTTCTGGGATGATTTTGTGATGAAGATGCATCTGGATGAAGAGTCTTTTTATAGGCAATTGAGTTATGTATGGTGAAAGTACTGCTCAACGGCTATGTGACAGTACTGTTATGCTGACATGGAAGTACTGTTACTATACAACGGTCAATTATTTATGGTAACTGTTATTTAAAAATTGGAAAGAAATACGGGATAAAAATAACAACATTTAGTATTTATTGGGATTTGATTTTATAAATCTTACCCATATTTACTGATCCCTACCACTCTTTTCTCTTTCTTTATAACTTCCACTTCACCTTCGTCGCTTTTCACAAATTACTTTCACAAACCGTACACAAATGGCTCGTTCAACATGTAATCGTCACAATATGGTAGCCAATTTAGATAAGACTGAATTCAATGTTGCTTTTCATGATATCATTAATTTCCTTGCTGGGTCTTCAATCAACTATGCTATTTTGGTTAACCCTGATGTGATTGGACCCTGGATTCAAGAATTTTGGGCTAGTGCTACTGCTGGATGGGAGGAATTAGATGTTTGGTTCATTACTGCTAAAGTTGCTGGACGCAATATTCGCATAACAGAGGATCAAATTCGAGCAGACCTTCAGTTTAATGATGAAGAAGGTACTGCCTGTTTTGCTAAACAGGTTATTTGGGATACACTTAGGGATCTTGGATATGAGGGGTCACTTCGAAAACTAACCTTTGACAAACCCTTATTCAGTCCTCATTGGAAGTACTTAATCCATGTACTTCTTCATTGTCTAAGCAACAAGAGTACTGCTTGGAATGAATTTCCGAAAACCATAGCATCTGCGTTGGTAGGATTGGCAACTAATCAGCCATTCAACTTCTCTTGGATGATTTTAAATGGAATGATTAATCACATAAAGAAGAATTCTCCATTCTTGATGTATCCTAGGTTCATACAGGTGTTTTTGAATAAGCAGCTTGAAGGTATTCCTAAGCCTCAAGAATTTTTACCAGTTGTTATGCTTCCTGATAAGGTGTTTACCTTCATGGCCACAAAGAGTCCTCTCTTTTCTTGTCAAGATACACCTCTTACTGCATATATGTTGGAGGTAGCACAAGCTGTTAGAGATGCTGTTCAAGAAGATTCAGAGGATGCTTCTGAACATGGAGATTCTGCTTCAACTCCATCTCAACAATCTGAGCAGTCACTTTCTAATGAAGAAGATGTTTCACAACATACTGCTTCTTTACCAGTTCAAGAAGTCTCTCAAAAGACTGCTTCTAAAGAAAAGACTGTTTCTCTGCAAGGTACTGCTCTAGATGACTCAGATCATGGTGTTAGTCAACCACCCACCCCCAATGATTATACTTCCACAGATGGAAATCAGACATCTGGAGGAGATCAGGGAGTGATGGCTGATGAGGATACACCTGATGAAGATGATGTTATGGACAATTATGCTTTGACAAGAGAATTAAAGAGACTGAAAAGAGCTTATGATGATCAAGCTACTGCTTTGACAAATCTTCAAAAGAAGTACAAGAATTTGAAGAAATTGGTTAAGTCTCTCATTCAACATTCTTCAGAAGGTCTCCAGAAGTTTAAGTCAAAGAAGAGGAGGCTAAGAAAGCTATCTTCATTCACATTGGGGAGGAATAAGGAAGATGTGAATTTGAATGAAGATGCTGATAATGAAGATGTTGTTGATGATCAAAAGACTGTGGATGAAAAGACTGCTGATCAAAATACTCCACAGACACCACTTGAAGAACAAATTTCTCATCAAGATATTGTTGAAAGAAGAAGTGATGAGACTGAGCAAGTAAATCTTCAAGAAGCTGACACTCAAGTCAGAAGTGGTGATACAGAAGAATTGGACTTGGAAGGTACTGGTGTTGGTATTGATAATCAAGATACTGCTCAAGGTACTGTGAGACAGTTTCACATTACACCAAGGACCTTGGACTTTGAAGAAGATGTGGGTCCATCCAATCCAGTTCAGGAAGAAGAAGAGATGATTAAGCGTACTAATAGTGATGATGAAACTATTGTTGAGATCATGCTCAATATGTCAAGACCTAGAGGTATTAGTATTCCTGGAGTTGAACAACCTCAAGATCTGCAATCTTCTCCTAATCCTACTCAAGATTTTGATCCTAAAGATAAAGGTAAAGGAATCCTGGTGGAATCAGAGAAGAAGAAGAAGAAGAAATTATTTACTATGGAGCAGATAAGGGCTTATCAAGAAGCTCAAAGTGAAGCAGCTGTTAAGAAGATTCAAGCAGAACTTGATGCTGAGTATGAAAAAGAAAGACAAGAAGCTGCTGTTCAACCAAAGAAATCAATGACAAAGGCTCAAGAACGAAATTTTTATATGAGCTACTTGAAAGGAAGAGGATACAAGGGTCTGAACAAGCTAAATCATTCACAAATGAAGGAACTATATGATGCTGTCAGAGCTGAATATCAAAGACAAGTAGATGGCATTGTTGGTTATGATACTGTAGAAGGAAGGAAGCTAATGGAAGAAAGCAACAAAAGAAAGAGAATAACAACTAGGTCACAGTCATCAAAGAAGTCTAAACCTACTATAGAGTTAAGGACCAATACTGTTGATGAACTGAGAAATTACTTAAGAGTTGTTGATTTTGAGCTTCCTAAGTCAGAAGAAGTTCCTACTACAAAGTCAAAGATATCTGATTTAGAGGTTATTGAATCAGAAAAAGATGGTGATTATTTTGTTTTCCATAGAGAAGATAAAAGTTTTAGAGCATTCAATCTGCTGGTTGATGTATTGCACCTAATAAACAGAGAAGATTTGTTTGATCTACATCAACAAATTCAAGCTCATTTTGAAGATATTCCACTCAATGGAATTGGTGTAATATTGCTGGGATACACTTTGTGATTTTTGTTTTTATTGTACTCAATATGTTCGACTATATGTATATTATGTGTTAAAGGCATGTGATTGTCATTACTCTAGAATAAAATATGAGTTCTTTTCCATTTTCATTTGGGATCTCTACTTGGTCTTAGGGGTGTGTGGATTGCTTAAAACTACTTATGTGTTTATTGCGTTTAGATAAAGTCCCGGGATAATTGTCTCATAGGTATGGCTACAAGTTACAGTAAAGAATGCTTTTTCTAAGATATGAAAGATATTGATTTATTGTGTTTGTGTGCTTATGTGTTTATTGCGTTTATTGTGTGGATTGCTTATAACCAGTTTTTGATAGTGTAAGCTTTTTTCTACTACAGGGTCTGATTTCTATTACTCTCCAAATCCACACAGCTAAGTGTCGTATCTGAATTAACTCATTAAATTCTCTTATGACTGTCTTTTTGAGTTTGACTTTATTGTGTATCACAATGAATATATTGGCTGCTATTGTGGTAACTGTTATCTAAAACACCTTCATGTTTTTGCTTGCTTGATGTTTACAAATGTTATAGGACAGGTTGTCGCGTGTGAAGCACTTGATAACTATGACAAAAATGGAAAGTCGGGTAAGAAGACACCATTGACACTCCTGGATTCTGAGTAAGTCCTTTTTCCATTCTTTTTTCTTTGGAATCCGCTGAAAATTCACACAAAGTATGTGCATCTTTGTGTTTTTTGTCTACTAACCTTATCAGTGCAGCAACTTACAATTTATATATATTTCTTTTGAAGCAGGAGAATGAAGCAGAGTAAAAATGTCCCGGACGTCACACCATTTGTAAGTATACTTATTACACAAATATTCATTTGTCAAACATATAGCCATTTATATGCTACCTAATATATAAATGAAACTTTGTAGGATTTGGAATCTCATGCAGATGAGAACACCACGCCCACCAATGCAATGAAAACTACCTTATCAGAACCTTAACTTTAAAATTTAAAAGACATGTCTTTAATATATGATCTAAAGTCTAAACACTATAAGGGAATTGGTTAAAAGCTTCAACTAACCTGAGCACGATTACAATAAATGATAATCTTGGTATTTGATGGATTACTAATAACAATATTGTTTGTTTCAGTCACATTAACAAAAAGTAACCAAAGACAAAACACATAAAATATGAAGCCCTATTGATAATTATCCAAACTGTCATTTGTGATGCGGATGGTGTGTCAAAAGCAAAAGAGGTTAGAAGGATGTCATTTGTGATGCGGATGGTAATGTAAAGAACACCACTACAAATGTTGTGTACAAAGAAATGCTTCAAGGTCATTTATAACATTTCTTAAATTTACATGTGTTATAAATCACAAACTCCTTTTATTTACACTTTTAATTTTTTTTAAATTATTAGGTGTTGACGGAATGGACATTGGCTTTTCACTTCATTAACGCTCGCTACATAGATTTGCTTGTGAAGATCATCAAATTTGGAGACGCCGATGCATGGACGTTTATTATACTAATAGTTACAAACACAATTATTTATAGGATCATTGGCTTATTATTTATTATTCCTTTAAAATGAAATGGAAGTTATATTGTTCGGTATTGTTTATTACATTATTCACACACTCAAATTTTCAATGAATCATTTCTTTAAAAACCCGTGAATTTCACGGGTCTATAAGCTAGTGAGAACATATAGGGAATGTGGACATTTTCAAAGATTTATTACTCCCTCTCGAAAAAGACAAAAATCACATAATTTAATAGGTGTATGACCACTTTAATTTCTAATCACTCAAATAGAATACCGCTCACTAAATTATCTAGTTTGACTTAAAAAGGAAAATGATTAATTATTTTGAGACATCCCGAAAAAGAAATATGGACTATTATTTTGAGACGGGAGTATTTTGTGACATCAAGATGTTTCAACGGGCCTTGGAAAGTTTATTATCCAAGCATTATTGCTTTATTATTTGAACGACATTATTGCTTTATTTAGTACGGTTAACCAATCTTATTTGCTACAGTTAACGGTTAGAAATAGTAAAAGATTATTATTTGATTGTATGATCATATAAATGAGATTAACTTTAGCAACAAGAAAGACAAACAAAACCTAAAACCTAATGGACTCTAAGCCACAATTGGGCTTGAGACATATATAATCTAGTCATTTAACACTCTCACCACGAATGAACAAACTGGGTAGAATGCTAAAACCGTTTCTTGCTTTCCTTTTTGTTTTGAGTTTTGTTTGTTTATTCTTTATTGTTTATTTGCACCGAGGTAGCGTTGTTGTATCCATGGAAAAGTTGTATTTTGCTTGATGACTTACTCTTTTATGTGACTATTTTTTGGTACGTCATTGCTTGCTTTACCTTAGGTAGGAGAGGCAACTTTGTGATCAACTATTTTCTAAAACAACAATGGTCTCCGATGCTTAAACAAAGAGTTTTATTGATAAGACAAAACTATTTGACTTATGGCTAAATAGACATTGATAGTTAGAGTTTTGTTGGCTACGATTTATGCAATATAAAGAAAATTATAACTTAAAAGAAAAGAATAATATGGTAGAAAATAAATAATTGGGATCATCCGAATCACTCGCATGTAGTCTATGACAATAGCATAATACTACTATGATGGATCGTACTTAAAGCTCTAAGCTTACAATTGACTGAATGATTACATAAATGAGAGTAGCTTTAGCAACAAATAACAAAAATATGGCTAAAAAAAAAAGGCTTGGACCTAACATAGTCGTCTAACAAATGGGACAGTTTCGATCAATTATGCATTTTATTAAATATGTTTCATTTCACTTGTGCAAATCTGAAATCCAATTTTGATTTGAATTTATTAGTAGAACAGAAGGTTGTTGAAGGCATAAGTATGAATAAACTCTTGCATGTCCCACTATAATAACTGCCACATACCGAATAAAGGGTGTGTTTGGTATGGATATATGGGAATGTGGTTACGTGTTTGATACTGATTAAAGGTGTTTGTTTAATGGGCTCAGGAATGAAATGGGTATATCATAACTATAGACTCATTACTTACTAATTTGGTATCTATGAAATCCATTCTGTGGGCCACTCTTTTTTCCACTACAAAATTCAAATATCTATACACTTTTTTATACCATATTTTGTCATCCAAATATAAACAATCGTAATGATATACTTTTCATATCTATTGTCATTCTATCCCATACCAAATTTGATACCCATTGTGATTCCTAGCAACAAACCAAACGTCCAAATGTAGTCCTTTTGCAATAAAACAAATTTGTTGGTTCACATTGATTTCACCTTTTGGTATCTTATCTTTCCAAAGAGTACAGAAAAGATAAAGTATGGCTGATGAGAAAACCTTGGTACGTTTTGGTATTTTAGGATGTGCTGAAATAGCAAGAAAAGTTTGCCGGGCCATCACTCTGTCACCAAATTCGACCGTTTATGCAATCTCCAGCCGAACGATTGAAAAAGCGAAACAATTTGCCACTAACAACAACTTGCCTGAGTTGGTAACGATATATGGCAGCTATGAGGAAGTGTTAGATGATCCATATGTTGATGCCGTGTATGTTCCATTGCCAACAAGCCTTCATCTGAAATGGGCTGTGATGGCTGCAAATAAGAGAAAACATGTTCTATTGGAGAAACCAACTGCTCTAAATGTCGGTGAGCTAGATCAAATACTTGAAGCTTGTGAATCAAATGGTGTGCAGTTCATGGATGGAAGTATGTGGTATCATCATCCTAGAACAGCAAGGATGAAGGAGTTCCTTATGGATCCTAACCTCTTTGGTGAAGTTAAAACGGTAACGTACATCATTAATTTTCCTTGTTAATGATCTTGTTCAGGTACTTCTTGCTAATGTTTTCAACACATTTTATCTAACCACTACAAAGAAATTCTCATTTAGTGACAAATAGAAATAAGTGTCACTTGAAACTTCTATGTGTCACTATAGGTCAAGAAAGTGTCACAAACGTTTTAGTGTTTATTCTGCACATAAAAAAGTGTAACTAAAGATAGACTTATATAAAACTGACACAAAAAGAGTGGGTATATATTATGAGGAATGCTATATCCACAAAGAAAACATCCACAAAACATCCACAAAATGAGTTGTTGGAGTGTGATTGGTGTATTTTGCTTTGTTTCTCTCTTTTCTATTTGATTAAGCCAATCACAATCCGACAACTCATTTTGTGGATGTTTTGTGGATGTTTACTTTGTGGATATAGCATTCCTCATATATTATTAGCTTTCGTGACATAACTTTTCATGAAAATTGTCAATACACAACGAAACTATAATCTTACCTACACTTTCAAAATGTGTCACTAGAAACTCAGATGTTACAGTTTTTGTGTGTCACTACACTCTTTCCGAAGAGACTTTATGCTTTGATATTTGAGATAAACAGCTCTAGTTCTCTAAAAAACTAATTCTAAAGTTGCGTATGTAAACTGCATATATGATAATTTCTTTTTCTTCATATCCCAAAATAAACATAATATTTTGGTTAATGGGATAGTTTGTCCCTTAATTAATAGCTTTATCTTATATGAAGATCTACAGTTCCTCATCATTCTTGCCACCCCCAGAATTTTTTGAGAATAACATCAGAACAAAAGCTGATTTAGACAGCTTGGGAGCATTAGGCGATGCTGGATGGTACTGCATTGGAGCGATTTTATGGTCAATGAACTATAAATTACCCACAACTGTAACAGCTTTACCTGCAACAATTCGAAACACCAATGGAGTCATCATGTCCACCACTGTTGCCTTTTACTGGGAGCAAGAGGGAACGACTGCAACCTTTTACTGCTCGTTCCTATCACACGAGACAATGGATGTATCGGTCTTGGGATCCAAAGGTTCATTCCATGTCGAAGATTTGATCATTCCTTATGAAGAGACTTCAGCTCCATATTATTTCACGTCATGTGCATCTTTTGCTGATCTGCATCTCGGATGGAGTGTGGCAGAGCAAGAGGTCCAAGTACACAACGAGCTTCCACAAGAGGCTTTAATGATTCAAGAGTTTTCGAGGCTGGTTCAGGAAATAAAGGATTCCACGATTACACCGGATAGAAGGTGGGGTGGCATCAGTAGAGCAAGTCAAGTTGTTTTGGATGCTGTGAAATCATCTGTGGATAATGGTTTTAAGACTGTGTATCTTTGATCATTTTATGCCTTACTCCCAAAAAAAATGAGCTTTATATTTACATGAAATGAAATTATGTATTATACGCTTTTGAAGTTAAGATACAATCTCAATGTTGGGCTGTTTAAAGTTCAGCACAAACTACTTGTAATTGATGCGCATAATATCGCAATTGTTGGGTCAGTGAATTCCCAAAGTCTCTTAAAACTAGGATTTGAACATAAAATAACCCAAGTGTTCTAATACCTTAAACATTCTCAAGTCACTAAGTAAACAGTCGTTCAGTGAGTCATCTTCAAGATGCTCAGGACGAGCCTAAGAAGAAAGGTTCTCCATTCAGTGAGGCGGAACTCAGTGAATGATACCTGAGCCAAAGAAGAAGATGATGGATTCAGTGAGTGATGACAATAACTCACTGAATCCCCAAGACTCCTCACCAACTAAGAAGACTGAGAAAGCTAAAGACTGAAGACATGAAGACTGAAGTAAAGGCGGCATAAGGCGGGATAAGTTTGAATGGATAAGTTGTTGTCCTTATCATGCAAAGGTCAACTTACCCTGAATGGATAAAAGATCAAGAGTGTGTCAACAGTGATACATAGAAAGCCGTCTTGTCTTTTACTACTTATAGTCATGTGTAACAGCGACAAAATGCCTGAGCATTTTGTCCAATATAGGCTTATGTCATCTTTGTCTTTTAAGTAAAGGCTGCAATATACTTGTGTATAAATAGGAGTCATAAGGAGAAGTAAAGGTTGCTAAGTTTGTGCACTAAATGCTTAAACATTCACAAACCAACCTTTACTCTCTCCAAAGAACAACCAAGTACCTGAGATTGCTCAGTTATACCTTTTGTTGTCACTTAATCTTAGCTTAAGTTTAGTGAGGAGTAACACACCATACTTGTCATTCAATCCCAAGTGTTATTCCGCAAACACTTGGGTATAATTCTTTGATTAACTTCTAATAAGAATTATGTTACACAGGTTGTGGGAGGAATTCCAGGATCGAATTGATCTTAACNTTTTTTTTTATTATTATTATTTTTTCTTTTTCTTTTCAGAATAGTTTATTTCTTGGATTAAGTAAATAGTTATGTTTTATTTCAACGCTCTATTCCATTACCGTTTAAAAGTGAATGATAATTTTGAGAAAGCATTAAAGCAGATGTGTATTATGTTCGAATGATAGTCAATATGAATAATCGGCTTAGAAGTCGACAAGTGACTTTCAACTTAAATTTTTATCTTTTGTATTATTATATAGAAACATAAAAGATAAATAGTACCTAAGTGTCGATAGTCGAAACAATAGACATACATACAAAAAGTTTATTTCTTTCTAATCACTTAATTTCTACATGAAATCTCTTATCGTGATCAATGAACGTAGGCTTGGTTATCTGTTCTCGCTTCAATGATGGCCCACTGGATAACATTAAAAGAACTTCGGACATGGCTGGTCTTAAATTAGCAGGTGATTGAGCACACATCAAAGCTATCTCAGTGATCTTCATCACATGTTCTTTTTCTGATTCCTTAAGATCCAATAATTCATCAATCAACTGAATGTGTATCCCTTTTTCATACAACTCCCATGCCTGTTCAAGAAGTTAAGTCATGATTGGAATCTAAAAAACTTATGATAACACTCTGCTCCAGTGAGAAAAAAAGGAGCTTAATATGAATTTGAAAATATTAAGTATGATTTTAAAAGGAGTTGCAAGGTTGCGTATTACATGTTGAAGGAGGTAATGGTTGCCATATCCATCAAAGCTCACATCATTACACCTTCGACCACTTATGATTTCTAGGGCCACGATGCCAAAGCTATAAGTGTCAACTTTCTCTGATAAATGTCCATAGGTTGCATACTCTGGTGCAGTGTAGCCCCTATATTGTATTTAGTGTGAAATATTTTTACTGAAACATACAGAATCCAAATCGAACAAAATACATATATCAAAGGTTACTTACAGAGTCCCAGCAAACCGGGTGCTAACATGAGATTTATCCTCAGGTTGAAACCTAGCCAACCCGAAATCTGCAATTTTTGGTTGAAAATCGTCATCAAGGAGAATGTTGGACGATTTGATATCTCTGTGAACGATTTTGACATAAAATTCTTCGTGTAGATGAGCAAGACCTTTGGCAATCCCAAAGATAATGTCAAATCTTTGTTTCCAATTCAGAGTCCCTCGTTTTTCACCTGTCCAAAATAAATGTGCTAGTATGACGATTTTTATTGAGAACTTTTCAACATATGTGCACAAAATAGAATTTAGGCATGATTATCTTACCCCATAAAAATTTGTCAAGGCTACCTTGTGGCATGTACTCCAAAACAAGAAGTAACTCGGATCCATTAGTAGACCATCCTAGTAGTTGCATAAGATTTCGGTGACGCACGTTGCTTATAAGCTTAACTTCATTGCTGAATTCTACTTCTGCTTTACCACCCAGAACGCGGAGCTTTTTCACAGCCACAACATTCTCATTATCTAGAATTGCCTGTTAAATGATAGACTCTAATTACTTATCTCTTGACATAAATTTAAAAAATTATTGGTCTGCGTCGCCCTTTTTGTTAATGCTTTGCAAATATCAAAAAGTATAATGAAGATAAATGTGTTGTGGCAGACAGTAAAAAGAAACTAAGACTAGAAAGTATCTAAGATCAAATACAGAGCAAGGAGTGATTTGTGTTCAAATATCTAACATCCATAACCTAGCAAATATAAATTTTATTGCTATCAATGGGTACAAATTTGCAGCAGAGATATACTCATATGTGAGTTGAAAACACACATAAACCTAAAGGGTCACCAAAAAGATAACAAGTTGAAAAGTGTTCTATATTATGATTGGCAAAACTAGCAGAAACAGCAAGCAGTGGCAATTAGCAATAGTTGTTAGTGTAAAACGGCGTAAAAGCTAAACGCTTCTTCAAGTAGCGTCTAAAAAAGAAAAACGTTAAATGCTCCCAAACGCTCTTAAAAAGCTTCTTGCCTAACATACCCAATATGTGAGGTCGAAAGTCGAAACAAGCATATCAATAAATTCTATAAATTCATGCATAACAGTATAAAATTAATTGTATTGCATAGAAACTAAATTATAAACAAAAAGTAACTATATTAGACAGTTGATCTGAAGCATCATATCTCTGGAGTATCGATTACCTTGAATACTTCACCATATCCTCCTTTTCCTATTCTATACTCTTCGCTGAAGTCATGAGTTGCTGACAGCAAATCAATATATCTGTATTTTTTAACCCCATGGAACTGAGAATTTTCTATGGTTTCAGATGGTAAATTCACAATAGAGTAGATGTAGTTAGTATTTGCAATGAGATCACGTAACAAAAATACTGAAACAAATTATCATAACTTTTCAAGAAGCATATATACAGTTACCTTCATCTGCTTTTGGCCTTTTCCTTGATTTATACCACAAAGTCAACGCAAGGATAAACAAAAAGATAACCACACCAATACTTGCTCCAATGATCATTCCCAGTCTTTTCGGACTTCCTGCGTCACAGATAAACATATGAATTATAAAATTCTGCTAACACTGTCGAAAATATACCTACATAATTGTGAGTTTTAAGCGCAGCTAGTTATTTTCAAGTGGTTGAGATACATTTAACTTCCACTCTTCTGACGGCTTATAAGGCTTATAAGTGCCTTATCATATAAGTACCAATGACTGGTGGTGTGTTTTCATCCCCTTATTTGTTCTTTCAGGGTGATAGAGGGAAATATATTACGTTTGATATTGGCTCAGTCAATTCACACTTGCTCTATTGAAGTCACATTTGATATTGGCTTTTAAAGTATTGAGTTACTTGAAGCTTTTCATGAAAAAGGTATTTGTATAAAGCAAATGTGTTTCTTTGAGTTTGAGTGGTTATTCAGATTCTGACTAGCAAAAGTTTAAGGCAACAAGAAGGTATGTAACTCTTATTATGTTTTCATTATGAAGTGTATGATATTTTTGAAGAGCAAAAAAACAGACCACTATGGCAAGTCTTCCACAAAAGCATAAAAGTAGGTTATGGCAGCAGTGACTTGTGAGATTTTATCGTTAAGAAATCCTTTAATATGTTTAAACTTAATAATTAACATATGTCCTGTCAACCTTTACTTCAATAACATTTCTGCAATTCTACTCATAGCTAACCAAATTTTCAATAAGAAAAAACATATAGAAGTCGATATACATTTCATTAAAGAGAAGGTAAGTTCAAGGGTCGGTAAAACAGTTTAGGAAATATCAGCAGAACTTGCTCATCTCCTTACCACAACATAACTACCTTCGTAAAAAAATATAAACATTAGATTATTCCCAAGCTAAAGGTTGAGAGGCGTGTTAAAAAATAATCTCTTATGTCTTATGCAACGTTATCTTGCTATGCTTATTCTTATTGCTTACTGAATGATTAGTTTGTGTTACAGGATTATTTTAGTTTGAAGATGGAGTAGGAATGCTTGCAGAGCTGTTTTGGAAGAGTTGAAGGGTATCAGTTATCAATTCCTAGAAGTTTGTTGCTGTTTCTGATAGATCTGTGATTCATTAAGTCTGTTAATGAGAGTGTTTGTGTTGAGTTTGTTCATCATTTTATTGAATATTGATTCACTTGACAATTTGCAATTGTTTTATTTTATTTATATAGATTGGTTTTAGAATTTGCACAATTTCCCTACTATTTGGTAACATTTGGTAGTAGAAATATAAGTAAATTTGCAAATGGAACAAAGTATTCACTTCTTCCGAAAACAATATGAGAAAATGATGCCTAACCTTTACTTAAATAGGGGACAATATTGGTTGTCTGGTTATCTTGAAAAAAAGGGGTCTCAGAATACCGCATAAAGCACCCAAGATCAATTATCCTCCCTTCCCTCGTTGGTAGACAACTGTACAGAATGTTGTATGCTGTACTCATGCAAGTTTGGCAAACGGCCTGGCTCGTATTCTCGACACACTGTGCAATTGCGTATATTGTTGCATTCTCGTTTGAAACTTGCCTCGTGGATGCCACATAGAAATTAGAGGTTCTTGGAGTAGCCTCCTGTATATCTGATAAGAGCTCTTCTATAGTTTGGTTGAAATTCGTTGGCTGAGATGATGACTGATTGCCACATATTGGGGTGGGAGCTGTACCAACATCCATGATTATTTGGGGATTGTCATAGAATTGATCAAAATTCTCGTACCTTGACTCAAAAAATTAAGCATTTTAGCATTCAGTTGCACACAATTTCTATCAAGATTTTATGATTTGAACAACAATAAAATAATTAGAACAAAACTACTGAGAAGCTGGAAAGAATACTAACCGGAAAATTATAAGAACCAAACACCTAACCAGCTAAATTGTCTATCAGTTCACGTTTGTGCAGACCATTAATATTTCTTTTCTTATTCCTGCTATAAAGTGGGAAAACGCGACTCGGTTCACTTAATTTTAGCCTGATGTTTAGTTGGGATCTAAATGTTTGCAAGTCAAGAACCCGGGACTCTATGCTTTCAAAACAAACAAATACTGTTTCACAAAGGTCAAACTGCAGATTGCAACTTTTGTGCTTGTCTCAAAATATGGATATGAATGGGGACGTCTTTAATCAGATGGATCTTTAACAAGATCAACCTCAATGGTGTGTTGTTATCAGATCATATATATATATATATATATATATATATATATA
>LBNU01035125.1:20066-32236 GCA_014162995.1 Artemisia annua
CCAAATATCTACTATTGCAAATAAAATAAAATAACAAGAAAAGTAAATTGGTTGTGAAACTCATATGGAGAAAGTGTGTTATCTTTAGATTTCCTTACTCCCTAGCTATCTTTTACCGGTTAATTTGGTTGTTACAATTGTGTGTGTGATGACGGGTTGTATTCCTTTAAACATTCGTTAGGGCTGTGTACGATTTCCTAACTCTTATAAGCTCCTACTCACTCTATGTCGAGCCGACCTAAAAGTCCTTAACATGGATCACTAGGATCTTGCTTATGCAGTTAAATACAACATATAATCGTAGTATACATCCGTTCATGTTTTCTTAAGACGTTCAGCAAAGTTACCGTTATAGGAGGTTAGCCAGTTTTTTAAAGCTAACATCGCATCACCACACCACAACAATCATAACAAAACCAACAACAAGTCATCAATAGCATAGTTTCATTAGATCTAGGCCAACACAAGAGACCTAGCCTAAGCATGTTAAAGTAAGACAAGGCATAAGATATAATCAAGCAACACATAGACATATTGATTGATTTGAAAGGAGACTTATCTTTAATTGAACATGAATGATTCAAGGGTTAAAAACCCTTGAAAATACATTAAAACTCGACCTAGGGTTTATCCCTTAAGTTCTCCCAAAAGTTGCACACTAATGAATGAAAATTAGAAAACTATATATAGATTTTACAACTTGACGGCGTCACGTTTTAGCTCGTGACGCCGTCACCTCGCTACCAAAACTCTTCTCGGATTGCTCAGATCCACTCTTGACGCCGTCCCTCCTTAAAAGTCTCTGGGCCGTCTCTCTTTAAGTTATAACGTGACGGCCTAGGCAAATTAACACGTGACCGTCACGTGTAAAAGCTTCAAAATCTTTCTGGCCCGTCAAGTGTAAAAATTATCCACCTCTTTGTCAAAGCGTGACGCCGTCACTTCGTAAAGAGTGACGCCGTCAGGTACAGTTTTTAGCATGGTTTTGAGACTTTGTCTTTTTCTTCACTTTTATGCTCCAAAAACGTCCAAAATGCTTCCTTTTCTAGATTTCTTCACCAAAGTACCTAAAATGACAAAAGGAACGATTTAAGGCAATATTTGATCAAATAATTACGGATTAGGGCTTAAATGACCCCCTAAAAGCGTAACACTTTTCGCCTCATCAAATACCCTTACACTTGATATTTGCTTGTCCTAAAGCAAATGCGCTTTTATTCCAATCAAAATATGAGCTAGGGGTCATTTAACACTAATATAAAAGTAACTACAACAAATAGTCATTCCACCCTAGTCATAACAAGCACGGAAATCATATACTAGCACCTCACAAATAGTGTTTGGATACTCTCATCTCTCGGGTGTTATAAACCTATATAACTAAACCGAAATGGAAGAAATATCATTCACTACCTGTCATAGCAAATAGATTACCATAGGCTTGGGAAAGGATCAAAAACCTCCTCCACTAGGCGTAATGTTATAATGTTAGGTGTAGGGATATGATAAACACGGTTTGTTGGAATAAAGCGTATTTTTAGTGGTGGCGAGTTAATTATCTTGATCAAATACATGCACAATGTGGCGTTGCTAAGCCAAGACTCGACTCGACTTAAGCTAAAAAGAAAGATAACATAAACATAAATAAACATAAAAGAAAACGGGATGGTAGTCCATATGTTTTTTCTACTTTTCTTTTTCCATTTTTTTTGTTTTTCTTGTTTTTTGATTTTTTTTTCTTAAAAGGTAAATTTTATTAAGAAAAATGGGGGCCAAAAAGGCGTTACAAAGCAAGATAAGATACAAAGTGTTAATGAAACTAAGATACCTCCTTAGATCCACACTTTGTATCACAAAACACAAATGGCATAGGACAATCTCCTAGCTCAAATACAAACCAAACAATAACAAGCAAAAACTAATACAAACAAACAATCCAAAACATAACTATAACTCAATAAAATCAGACATAGTAGAAAAATGGAGCTTAAACTAGAGTTGCTAACATACTCTGAATACATGGGTAAGTGCAAAGGAGTCAACCAATACACCGCCAAACATCACCATATGTTAACAACACCTAGTAAGCAAAACTGCTAAGTCAAATTTAAATAGAGTTAATCTAACCAAACAAACTATAATCAGCAGCAATCCATATAGAACAAGAGCTTCAAAATACATCAATTCCAAACTCCATCTTGCTTTGTTTCCACTGCATCAGAATCATCATAGCATACCAGACTTTGACCAGATTATACATCATAGGGGCCTTGGTTCTTCCCTTACACTTGAACTTTTACATACTTTACAAGTAACTATTCTAATGACTCGAATTAAGATAATTGAAAAACTTGGAGTACTTTAAAATATTAACGCACATATGGGGGTAATAATTGACTTCTTCCCCATTACTCCATTACATTAGTACTTTACCCATGAGTCCCAATCGTCCCAAAACAATATGTACAAGGATATGACTCGACTTAGCAACCATGTAATCAATAAGACAATTAACTAAGGGTTTAAACAAATGTTGTCACAATAATGCACTAAAGATGAGTGCATACAAGGTAGGCTAAGGCGATTTGGGTGTACATTTGGGGTGGATTGTAAACAAATTCTTCCTTTAAGTAAAATGCTTAAAGTTAGAAACGAAAAGATAGGCTCTGAGGGGTGTACTAGGGGTATCGTGTACTAAAAATGAGTACAACGCTAAGGTGTGGGAGAATTACTTGACCAATGAAGTCAATGTAATTATAATACGGGTGTAAAACATGGGTTATCCTAATGCCTCTTATCATGTAGTAAATCTAACTACACGAATGTAGTCTCACTTGTGGATTTGGGATGGTCACTAACGCAAGTTCTAGAATCTATAAACTACCGGTACACACACAAGCACCAAAAATGAATGCTTTTCCTAACAATTCTAGGGGTGAACCTCACATATTTGGGGGAAAATTTTTGAGTGGTACGGTTTTTGTGCTAGTCATACAATTCCCTATCCATGAGACGCTTATTAAGACTAAAGTTTCACTCCTATATGTTGTAAAAAAATTTAAATTTGGCGCTAAAATTGCCCTAACAAATATTTCTCTCGGTTTTATTACACATCTACCATTAAACAAAACAAAAATCAAGCGTAATAGCATTTTCTAAGGTGTCTTCATTTACCCCCTTACACTTAAACCGAACATTGTCCCCAATGTTCACATAAAAGATGTAAAAGTAAAGAAAATGAAAGAATGAAACAAATACTCCCCTGATTCGTTTGATGTGGATCATGTGGTAACATGGTTAGATCTTCTTTCAAGATGATGTAAAAGCTTAAAGATCAAAGCGACGCCAAAAACTTGATGTCATGAACTTGATTCCATGTTCATCTTCTTGTCCAATGTAACCTGTTAATCCCGAGAAAATAATCTAGGCAAACCTTGCGTAAAATAGGCGGCAAAATCTATATAAGGATATAATGCTTGTGGAATGAAAGTTTTGCAGATTCCTGGAATTAAAGATGCAGTAATTTTTATAGTCCAACAGAAAAACTAAATTTTAAAAAACTTTTTCTGGAATCAGTACCTGACGCCGTCAGGTTTTAAAGACTGACACCATCATAATTGATCTGACAGAATTCTTATGTTTAGTTTTCGGAAAATTTCTGGAAAAACAAATACCTTAATTCCTGGAATCCTGTAAAATTTCATTATGACTCGATACAAGCTTGACTTAAATAAATACTAGTATGTATGTTCATTTTATATTGCTACAATTCATGTTCAATTCGTTCTTATAAACAAGTTTAGATTTCCCTTACACTTATCTTTTGCAAAATACCTTTATATGTAGTTAAGACGAAGTTAAAAACAAAATAAAGCATTTTCACAATTTAACTTGAAACATGAATTATTAGTAATAAAAATAAAACCTACATACGGAAACAAATAAAATTAAACAAATATACAAACAAAACAAATAAAGCAAATAAAGCTTGGGTTGCCTCCCAAGAAGCGCTTTTCTTTATTAACGAGTCTTGTAGCTAGACTCAAAATCACTCTACCCTACGTAGGTTAGTTCCACATCGAGGACATCTTTGGGGTTGATTTTGGTTTGAAGTTTCCTATTGGTGCGTTTGGTGAGATATGTCCTCTCAAACTTCTCTCCATCCGGATCATATAATGTCATCTTTATGTGCCATGATCCATCTCCTTCCTTAGGTGGATTTTCCTAATCCCATTTATGTTTATCATCCTCGCTTTTCCACTCATTCATTGCTAGGTTGATTGGCAAAACTCCTAGGAAGTCAGTCATCTTTCTAAAAACTAGAGGGTCTTCAAATGGGTCCAATTTGGTTTCCCTAGCTAAAAGTTGCTCTACCGTATGTGTTCGGTTCACAAAATCATCTTCTAGGTAGAATGGGCGTTGGGGTCCTATGAAGTCTCTATTTAACCATGGTCCGTATCCAGAGGGTCTCCTATTAACATCTGTCCCAAGGGGTGTTGGCTCCTCAAGGGTGTCATAGGCGTGTTTCTTAACATCATATACCGACCAAGTTTCTCCGTCTCCTACCACTATTTTAGATCCCTTACAATCAATCATAGCACTTGCGGTGGCTAGAAATCCTCTTCCTATCAACAAAGGGCATGTAGGGTCGCTAACCATGTCAAGGACGTGGAAATCGGCTAAAATTGTTAATTTCCCTATGTGTACTACCACGTCCTTTACTACTCCAACCGGGTATGCTACACTCCCATCTGCCAAACCTATTATTACCTCAGTTTCTTCCAGCTTTCCTAGTTTGAGGCCGGTGTAAAGAGGTAGTGGAAGTAAGTTGAGGCTTGATCCAAGATCGGCTAATGTGTCATAGGCCTCCGAATTACCGATCTTGCAAGGTAGGACAAATAGGCTCGGGTCATCTAGTTTCTTAGGTAACTTGTTTTGAACGAAGGCGGTACCTTTGTCACCTAACTTAAGCTTCTTATCATATTTATCCAAGAGGGCGTTATAGTAAGGAGCACGTGCCAAAACATCAATAACTGGACGTTCAAGGTGGAGCTCCTCGAATTCTTCGTCAAAGTTTTGAATGGGTGGTGTTTCAACAATGTCGTTGACCAATTTAGTGTTGGATATCCTACTCTCGTGGTCTTTTTGAGGGATTTAGGTTTGCTTAAAACACGTGCTCATGGCATTGACTGAATAGTATTGTGGGCAAGAACTAGGAGACGAAACCGAAGAAATGGCGTTAACGTTTAGTTTCG
The DNA here is from genome assembly GCA_014162995.1 of Artemisia annua. Lineage (NCBI taxonomy): Eukaryota > Viridiplantae > Streptophyta > Magnoliopsida > Asterales > Asteraceae > Artemisia > Artemisia annua. Next base: position 25,322 of record LBNU01035125.1, read on the forward strand.
GGTTCTTGACCGTGTCGCTTGGGAGTGCTCCCATCTCTCGGTCATTGAGAAATTTCAACAAGGTGTCGATCTTATTGGTCATCTCGCTTTGTCTTTGTTTGAAATTGGATTCAAACTTGGATATACGAGCGTCTTGAGATGCCATAAATTTAGACATCAATCCTTCAAAATTATTGGTACTACCATCGTTATTGGAAGGATTGTTGTTAAAAGTATGGTTTGAGGATGAACCGTTTGATTGAAAACGATTAGGTGGATTGGAAGAATTGTTTTGGCTTTGTTTCCACCTAAATTTTGGGTGATTTCTCCAAGAGGGGTTGTAAGAATCACCGTAAGGGTTTGGCTCGGGTTTGAAAGTGTACCACTTTTCGCTCGCTCCGTCGGTACGCGAGGATGCGTAATCCACAAAAGCTTGTTCGGGGAGTTCCATGCAATCACGAGTGTCGTGAGGACCACTACAATACTCACATGAAGAAGTGATTTTGTTCACTTGGCTTGAAAGTTTAGGAGCTTCGTAGGATTTCATGAGATACTTGACTTGGTCTTCAAGTTCCATGATCCTACGGTCGGAAGTGCTTGAATTATTCGAAGGCAAAGATATTGCCTTAACCGTTTTGTTCAAATCACGGGGATCATTCCAACTTTCGTGTCATAGAGAGCAAGATCTTCTATGAGTTCCCATGATTGTTCCGCACTTAGATCACGTAGCTTGCCACCGGCCGCTTGGTCAATGGTTTGCTTCGTGGGGTTATTGATATGGTCATAGAAAATTTAGACTTGGAGCCAAAGGTCTATGCCATGGTGAGGGACTCTTTGGAGTAAGTCCTTGAATCGAGTACATGCCTTGTAGAGGGTTTCGCCTTGACGTTGTTGGAACATAAAGATTTCATTCCTTAGTTTTGTGGTTCTCTCCGGTTGGAAAAATTGAGCAAGGAAGCGAGTGGTGAGATCATCCCAGGAGGTGATGGATCCTGTGGGTAGAAGCTCTAGCCATTGACTAGCTTGGTCTTGTTGAGAGAATTGGAAGAGACATAATCGGGTAGTCTCTCGAGTGTCAACATCAAGGTCTATGGAATCTACGATCTTAAGGAAATCCTTGAGGTGTTGATTTGGATCTTCGGAACGAAGTCCATGGAATGCACATCCGCTTTGCACCAACCGGATGGTGTCGGATCGCAAGGGAGACACATTGGCTCCTTGGGTGAACTCAATGGTGTTTTGATAGCCTTGGTGGCTAGGACGAGAGTATTCTCCTAAAGTACGGGCTCTAGGAGGTGGGTTTGGTTGGGGTATGTTTTGTTGTGGTGGGTTATTGGGATCAAGGATATTACCACCTTCCATGATGTTGGATGGTAATGGTTACGAACAATGACACGAAGAAAAAGATAGACTAAAGAAAACCTAGAAAAATAAAAACAAAAATCTCACTAGAAAGGAATCTAGTGAGTAGACCTAAGTAAAAATAAAATTTCAACCTAAGTAATAACTATTCCCCGGCAATGGCGCCAAAAACTTGATGCATGGTTTACAACCTTCGGAGTAGGTTTTACCTCTCAAGGGATCTTGAAAAGCTTACAACCCCCACCAGGCAGTGTACCTAACCGATGTAGTATAGTGAAGTGGCAAGTACTGGGGGATTGATCGTTCTCTCGGGGAATAGTGTCGTTAGGATTGAAAACTACTCTAGTTTAGTTCTAAGGGTTGAGGGATGATTCTTTTTGTATTTTTATGTTTTATAAAAGCAAGTAAAATCTCGGGTTTTTGGAAGAGTGGGCGGAATTAGTTGCTAGTCAACTAACCCAAATAACTACTTTTGCAAATAAAATAAAATAACAAGAAAAAGTAAATGGTTGTGAAACTTATATGAGAGAAAAATGTGTTTACTTAGATTTCCTTACTCCCTAGCTATCTTTTACCGGTTAATTGGTTTGTTGTAATTGTGTGGATGACGGGTTGTATTCCTTTAAACCATTCGTAGGGCCGTGTACGATCTTCCCTAACTCTATAAGCTCCTACTTCACTCCTATGTCGAGCCGACTAAAAGCTCCTAACATGGGATCACTAGAATTCGCTTATGCATTAAATACAACCATATAATCGTAGTACACATCCGATTCATGTTTCTTAAGACGTTCAAGCAAGTTACCGTATAGGAGGTTAGCCAGTTTTCTTAAGCCTAACATCGACATCACCCACCCACAACAATCAATAACAAACCAACAACAAGTAATCAATAGCTAGGTTCCATTAGATCTAAGCAAACACAAGAGAAACCTAGCCTAGCATGTTAAAGTAAAGACAAACATAAGATATAATCAAGCAACACATAGACATATTGATTGATTTGAAAGGAGACTTATCTTTAATTGAACATGAATGATTTAAAACTCGACCTAGGGTTTATCCCTTAAGTTCTCCCAAAAGTTGCACACTAATGAATGAAAATTAGAAAACTATATATAGATTTTACAACTTGACGGCGTCACGTTTTAGCTCGTGATGCCGTCACCTCACAGCCAAAACTCTTCTAGGATTGCTAAGATCCACTGTTGACGCCGTCCCTCTTTAAAAGTCTTTGGGCCGTCTCTCTTTAAGTTATAACGTGACGGCCTTGACAAATTAACACGTGACGCCATCACGTGTAAAAGCTTCAAAATCTTTCTGGCCCGTCAAGTGTAAAAATTATCCACCTCTTTGTCAAAGCGTGACGCCGTCACTTCGTAAAGAGTGACGCCGTCAGGTACAGTTTTCAGCATGGTTTTGAGACTTTGTCGTTTTCTTCACTTTTATGCTCCAAAAACGTCTAAAATGCTTCCTTTTCCAGATTTCTTCACCAAAGTACCTAAAATGACAAAAGGAAAGATTTAAGGCAATATTTGATCAAATAATTACGGATTAGGGCTTAAATGACCCCATAAAAGCATAACACTTTTCGCCTCATTATAGACTTTAAAAAAAATACAACTAATTACGCTAGACATACAATCAATTTATGCATCAATAACCTATGTATATTGACTACTAGTAGTAATGTAATCTTTAAAACACCCCCTTGATAAAAAGTATCATTTGTATAAAACAATGTATAAACTAAGCAAGCTAATAAATACACTCTACCTAAACTTTTGAAGGTATTTCATTAATACATTTAATTAATACAACTTTGTATGTAAATAATACAAACTTTAAATAATAAAAAAAATAACTAGTTTATATATCTTATGTCCGAACTTGCAAAATAAAATTAAAAATAAAATAAAAAAATAAATAAATCCTTGAAAGCTGCTTAAGATAAGATATCATCAACGGCCCCAGAATTTCAATAGTTTATCGTAATTGCAATAAGACTCCCGCCAACTCTAAACTTATTGTCACCGTAAAAAAATAATAAAAAAACAGTAATAGCTGAAAAATATCAAGTACAGGGTACTCGCTGCCGCAACGCGCGGGTACACTGCTACTTGATACTAATGGCTAAACCTATCCATCGGGCTTGGGCTTAAGCAATACAAGTATAAATACAAGTATACCTCCAATATAAGTCCACTAACAGCCACCGCAGTTGGAGCGGGAGTAGCACGAACACTAAAATTGTCTCGAAACTTAGAAAACAAAGCATATGGAAGACCCTTGGTGAAGATGTCAACAAACTGATAACGCGATGCGACATGCAAAACATACAAATGTCCGACAACAACTAAATCCCAAACAAAATGTTTGTCTATCTTAATATGATTTGTGAGCCTAGAAGAAAAATAAACCACACTAACATTATCACAATAAACAAGCGTATCAGAAGACAATGACATGTGAAGCTCATGCCACCAACAAGTCTGAGCAACAACATTGGCAACACCATGATACTCAGCCTCAACATTAGACGAGAAAGCGTATTTTGGCGCTTAAAAGACCAGGAGAGAAGGTTTTTTTTTCAAGAAACATACAATACCCAAAAGTAGATCGTCTAGTAGAAGGGCAACCAACCCAATCAACATTATATGCGACCAAGAAGAGGTCAAATCAGAAAACAATTGTAAACCTTTACCTATAGTGCCTTGAGCATAGCGTAAACTACGCTTTAGAGCTAAAAAATGAGGCTCTCGCGGATCATGCATAAATAAATACACCTGCTGTACCACATAAGAAATATCAGGACGAGTAAACGTAATGTACTGAGGAGCACCTGCTAGACTGTGATACGAAGTAGGTGTATGTTAGGTCTAAATTTCGACCCAATAATTCGTGATGGTCCATGGATGATTCGAGGAATTTCAATAATTCTCAATAAGTGGTCTCTGTAAACTAGCCTCCTGAAGGAAGATTTGTCTTGTGTTCCAGTTTGGGTAAAGTTGCATGACGTTCCAATTGTTGCATATACTTAGATGGTTTGAGCTCTATTGCCTCAAAATTTGGTAATCATATGCTCCTTGATTCGTATACTAATGAGACATGCTTGGAATCATGGGGTAGAAGTAGTTATTGTTGGGTCTAATACTTGAGTTGATATGACAAAGTACATGAAAGATGAAGGACTTAAGAAGACAAAGTGAAGAATGAATAAAATGCAAAATTCAAGAGACTTGCTTTACAAAGAAGTTATTACAATATAGTCCTTCGTAGTACTTTTGTAACCCTAATTCTGTGTTATATAAACAGAATACAGGGAATAGGTTTTATCAAGTGTGTCACAATGTAAACTCCAGGAAAAACGTGTGTGTGGTCTAGGGCGTGTAGTTTATGTAAACGCCTAGACTAGTTTAAGTTAGTGTGTAGCCCCAAGGATCTTATGATTCCTGTTAGGATGTAACCGTGCTACACTTGATCACGTAGCATTGGGGTTGTTGGTGTTTGTTAGTGTTAGAGATGATGACGAAGAAACCTTGTTTCAATAATAATGATGTTCTTATTATATTCCGCTGTGCATCTTGTTTAATCATTATTATTTGTGTTAATCCCTAGATGAGGTCTAAACAACCTCAAGCTAAAACGATCTTAACATGTGGTATCAGAGCCTAGGGGCTCGTGATCGTGGGATTAAACAAGGTTTTGTTAGTCGAAGATCGAAGAAAACAAGAAAAAAATTCGGAACTGGTTCAATATTCGCAACTCACTGCAGGCCTGTTTTCAAGAGGCGATTTCTCCTTCGTTAACCGTTGGATCGGGCTGTAATTTGTACTGAAGATTCTTCATATACCTAGCTACAATCTCACCAGACGGATTGTCAATTGGAGCTTTCAATCAAAAGCTATTTGTTGTTGAAAACTGCTGCAGAGAGGTATATTGTTTCGAATTTTTAGGGTTTTTGGCATATTGAACTTCATGAATTCGTGTTTTACTTGTTATAATTCATCATGGAAGTTGGATATCTGTTGTTTGATGCCTATAATTCATGGTAGAAGCAGCTTTGAAGTCGATTAGGGTTTCATACTTTTGGAACCCTAGATATTTAGGGTTTGTTCTTTCATTGATTTGGTTATTATGATGAGCTGCTATTGTTGTCAATCATTCAATGAAGTTTAATGAGATTTAGGGTTTCTTTGGTATTTATTGAGGTTGTACAAAACCCTAATACGTATGTGATGGAACCTGTTTATGGATCCAAAAGTCTGATGTAGTGTTTTCTTTGGTGAAATTCGATTCAAGATGATTACTGCTGTATAGAAGGTCGTAACTCTACTCTATGTGGGAGTAAGGGTACATTTGTTAAAGTGTGAGGTAACTTTGCGTGATGAATGAGATTACTGGGCATGCTTATTTTATTGATGGAGTGGTTTACCGGTAGAATAAGGTTTCTGATCTTTGGGTATTACGAGCATGAGGGGATGTAAAGGAGTAATTCTACTTCATGTTGGAACTAAGGTTACTGATGGAATAGGGTTACTGGTACTACAGGTAAAGGAGGTTTTTTTGGAAGTAACTCTACTCCTTGTAGATTGAAGTAACTGGTGATAAAAAAGCGCATATTTTTGTGATTACTGGTCTTTCACATGGTTACTGGTGCAAAAACATGAATATTGATAAGGTTACTGATATTTGAGTGAGTGTACTGGTTATTCTTCTTCATGATTGGTTGATGATATGATATATTAAGATCATGGGTCGGTGGAAATTTTATTCAAATTGATTACTCAGTGGTTGTAATATGTAAGTGGGACGGTTGGAATAAAGTTATTTGTAATTGCACTTATTGTTATTCCTACTGCTAGCTTTAGATCGTTTCCACTGCTCGTGACTTCATGGTTTCCACTGCTCATGTATAACGTTACCACTGCTACGCTTAATTTCCACTGCTGCTTCATTTGTTACCACTGCTACTTGAATGTTTTGACTGCTTGGTTTAATCTGTTTGTACTAATTATTCGAGACACTCATGGTTACTGTTCTTTCTATTGGGAGTAGACATACTTGTGGAGAGATTGAGGTTACTGGAGCGAGTAAAAGGTACGTTTATAACTAAGGTTACTGGTTGTAAATTTGGAGTACGTATAATGTTATTGGTTTGGATGAATGTAAGTCTACTGCTTTTGAGAAGTAACTCTACTTTGTGCTGCTCATTTCAAGTAAGTGTGATATTGGTACTGCTGCGTATAATGGTACGGCTGATGTGGAAAACTAGAAGGGGGGGTTGAATAGTTTTATGTCTTTTTAATTTATAAAAACTTTGTTTATAAAAAAACCAATTCGATATTTATGTGTCACCAAGAAACTTGCACAATTATAAGCAATAATATCAACAAGTATATGATATGACAAATATAAAAGTAAGTAAGTAAGTGAAAAGATAGAGTTGGAAAGATGGCACCGTGAGACAAAGGATTTATAGTGGTTCGGCTACGAATCTCCTCTTCGTCCTACTCCACTCCCCGAGCACCTAACTCGGGAGTTTTCTTCACTATGTCAACAAGCTCCCTTATG
>LBNU01035127.1:11922-26406 GCA_014162995.1 Artemisia annua
TATGTTTTTGGTTTGGATTTCACCCAAAGTCGTTTCTTTTCTCATTTTAGGTACTTTTGAAGGGAAAATCACAAAAGAAGCATTTTCGGGCGTTTTCGGAGTGAAAAAGTGCGGAAAACAACAAAAACTCAAAAGACCTTGAAGATTACAGAAGGTGACGCCGTCACACTCTACAAGGTGACGCCGTCAGGAACAAGTGAAGTCCAGAATTGGAAAAATACTCGTGACGGGCCAGAGAGTTCGTAGTGCAAATTGGTGACGCCGTCAACCAAGGCCGTCAGATCTGGAACCAGCAATTATGACCACGTCAAGGAAGGCCGTCTGAAAACCCTAATCGCCGAGCTGACGACGTCACCTATTGGGTTGACGCCGTCAGCCCGCGTTTTCTATATATATAGAACGATTTTTCTTTACTTTATATAACTTTGGAGAACTAGAGTCGAATTTTGGTGTGAAGAACTTTAGGGTTAAACCCTAGTTCGTGTATTAGTGACCTTAGAGGGTATCCTAACCCCTCTAACTTGCATGTTTAATCCAAGATAAGTCTTTATTCATACAATATGTCTATGTGTTGTGTGATTTATGCTTGTACTTGTCTTTCTTTTAACATGCTAGGCTAATTTACTTTGTGTTTGCTTAGATCTAATGAAACCTAACTATTGATTATCATGTGATGTGTATGTTGTGATTGTATTTGGATGAATGTTTCATCTACGTTAGACTAGAGAAAACTGGCTAATCTCCTATACGGTAACAAGCTTGAACGTCTTTAGAAACGTGAATCGTATGTGCGTTATCGATTTTAAGGTAGTATTTCATGCATAGGTTGCTATCGGTGAGCTCATGATAGGATGCTTGACGTATCGTCATAGAGTGAGGTAGGAACTTATAGAGTTAGGGAATTGAACGCACTCCCTACGACTTGTTAGGAATACACCCGTCATCCACGCAAACTCAACATACTAATTACATGGTAAAAGATAGTTAGGGAGTAATGAAATCTAAGTAAACACTATTCTCCACCACTGATTTTCTCTAAAACAAAAAAATACAAAAATATAAGTAGCTTAGAAGTAGATAACTTGGGTTAGTTGACTAGCAACTAATTCCGCCCTATCCTCCAAAACCAGAGATTTTACTGCTTTCATAAAATATAAAAATACAAAAAGAATCTTCCTCCACCCTTAGACCTAGATTAGAGTAGCCTTTAGCCTAACGAACACTATTCCCTGCGAGAGAACGATCAATCCCCCGGTACTTGCCACTACACTATACTACATCGGTCAGGTACACTGCCTGGTGGGGATTGCAAGCTTCTCGAGATCCCTCGAGAGGTAAAACGTAGTGCGTGTTGCAATCCACGCGCATCAAAAAGCTCTTTTGTGATTTTTGAGAACTGAGATTAATTTTAATTTCTTTCTCTCAGATAGTTTAGATGAGATTATAACTGGGAGTATGGATTCTTCTTCCAAGAAAGCATATTCTAAATGGTCTGGTAATCGTTTGAGAACGAGATCGATAGGTGGTTCTTCAAGAGATTTTCTAACTTTGTGTTCAGTATTAAATACTATTTTTTTGAATGTGGTTTCTTCTTCTACATCATCGTCATCGTCGAAACTTTCATTATTATCCTCGATAGTCATAGTCATGAATTGATTATATTCAGCAATGACCTCGTCTTCAAGGATTGTTCCGTCGACTGAGTAATGTAATTGATTGAATTCATTTAGAAGTTCATCGAAATCTTCCTTAAGAATTTCATCGAGAACATCAATTCTAAAGCATGTATCATCATTTGAGTAAGAGTGTTTCATAGCCGCGTCAATAGAGAAAATCATTCTTTCTTTACCAACTCCTAAATTGAGTTGTTTTTGTTTACTCGAATCATTGCATCGGCTGTGTGCAGAAAAGATCTTCCTAAGAAAAGGTCTTCCATTTCTAAGATAACAAAATCTACCGGAAAGGTAAATTTTCCAACTTCAACTAACATATTTTCGGCGATCGCAACGGGATATTGGAAAGATCGGTCTGCTAACCTTACACTCATTTTAGTAGGTTTAAGCGTTTCGATTGATAATTTCGCATAGAGAGAGTATGGCATCAAATTAATGCTAGCACCAAGATTGGATAAAGCATTGCATGAGAATGTTTTACTGAAAGTACAAGGAATTAGGAAACTTCCAGGGTCTCCTAGTTTTGGTGGAATTTTGTTTTCAACAATTGCAGAACATTCAATGTTGCGGAAATTTGTTCGAGCTTACTTTTATTACTAACAAGTTCTTTAAGAAACTTCCCATAGTTGGGCATACCTGCTAATACGTCAATAAGAGAAACATTAATTCGAACGGCTCGAATTATGTCAAGAAATTTTCCGTATTGGGCTTACATTCTTTCTTTTATTAAGCGTTGAGGGTATGGAATTCTAGGTTTATAAGGTTTAAGGATCGGTGTTTCAGGGGTTGTTGTTTTAGTTTCCTTTCGAGGAATAGGTTCATCCTCTTCTTCGTCATTAGTGAAAACTTCAACAGCAGGTTGAGTTTGACTAGGATCAGGTGGTGGTTCATATGAGGTACCATTTCTTGTGGTAATAGCATTCACATGCTCATGTCGAGTTGTGGTGTTTGATAAGGTTTATTTGAGTTATTCTTAGGGTTTGGTTGAGTGTTACTAGAAAGAGATCCAGAAGCTCGGCCAGATTGCTTGTCAGCAAATCTGTCGAATTTAGCTTCCAAATTTTGAATTGAGGCTTGGTGATTTTTGGTTGAGGATTCGAGTTTGTCTTTGAGGTCCATGAATGTTTCTTTGACAAAAAGGTTTGTTGATTTTTGTGATTTAATAAATTCATCCAGTTGTGTTTGTACGTCTGGTCTTTCATCAGAGTTTGTTCGTTTGAAAGCTTCTCGATTATATTTGGTTTTTGTACTAGGTCTCCATCTGTCACGATCATGATCACGATCACGATAGTTCTCGTAGTAACGGGTACGTCTAAATGTATTCATAAATTTGGTTTCCTCTTCACGTGACATAGGTGTGTCATCATCACTGCAATTCGTGGTTAAATGGTTTCCACCACAATGATTACAAATTTCACTTTTTTCTTTCATTTCTTTATACTGAGCATCCATTCTGATTACCATGGCATCCATCCTAGCCATAATTTTTCAGTATCAGAATTACTACTGCCTTTATCAGCGAAAGCAACAGTTTCACAAAGAGAAGTTTTGGGTTTTTGATCTTTAGCCCAATCGATTTTAAGCAAGACTTTGTCTTCAAGAAGTTGATATGCTTGATTTGGTGTTTTATAGAGAAATATACCACCGGTCGCAGCGTTTAATGCTTCTTGAGTTATTTCATCAAGACCGTGGTAGAAGATTTTGATTATATTGCGTTTTGTTAAACTGTGTCCATGACAGTTTCTTAGCAGTTCTTTCATTTGAAGCCAGGCTTCGGTGGATTTCTCCGAGAAGTTTATCGAATAGAGCTGGTGGAAAAAAATCTACTAACGAAAGCAGTGCGAATCTTGTCCCAGGATTCAATGGTTCCTTCGTCGAGTTCATCAAGCCAAGTTTTAGCTTCTCCCGTTAAAGATAAAGGGAACATCATGAGTCTTACCGCTTCGGTTTCGGTAGCTCCGTATTTGAACATATCACAAACTCCAAGAAATTCATGAATGTGTTTATGAGGATCAGTTTTAGTTCGACCATCGAATTGATTGCCTTTGACAAGAGTTAAGTGATTTTCTTTTATTGCAAACTTATTTGCGGTTTCAGGAATGGTAATAGTTGGTCCAGGAGTAGGTGCAACGATACGATCGTTAGCCCGCATAGGTTCATTATCAGCGTCATCCATTGGATCATATAATTTGATTAGTTTAATAAAAAAATCTGAAATTGGAGATATCGTCAATGGGTGTGTGGCGAACACGAGGTGGTTTGGGTCTTTCGTCTTTTTGAGAAAAGGGAACTCTTTTATTATTATGTTTTTTTTTGTTTAAAGTTCTTTCAGGTTCTGACAAAGGTGAAATTGGATCAGTTTCAGATGAACGAGTGTGCATCCAATTTAGAGATCAAAATTTAAATCAGTGTGACAAATTTCGTTTTTGGAGTAAATGAGTGCGCCGTACACGAAAAGGTGTGCGGCGTACTTGTGTAAAAGTGATAAGTTCGGCGTACTAGAGTAGAAGTACGGCGGAGTTATTTTTACCGAGAAGATTAATTTCGAAAAATAGTGATTCTGATGATGAGAAGATGATTCTTTTTGGTTTTTATGAAAAGATTGTGAATTTTTAGGAAAAAACGNATTTAAATCAGTGTGACAAATTTCGTTTTTGGAGTAAATGAGTGCGCCGTACACGAAAAGGTGTGCGGCGTACTTGTGTAAAAGTGATAAGTTCGGCGTACTAGAGTAGAAGTACGGCGGAGTTATTTTTACCGAGAAGATTAATTTCGAAAAATAGTGATTCTGATGATGAGAAGATGATTCTTTTTGGTTTTTATGAAAAGATTGTGAATTTTTAGGAAAAAACGTCACGGATTTAAATAATTGTGTCGTACTTGGTGACAAGTACGGCGGTGTGTGTGTGTTTTGTGAACAAGTGCGGCGCACAAGAGTGTTTGTGCGGCGTGCTATCTGTAACAGAAGAAACAGAGTGCTCTGGTTTTGTAGAAAAATATGGTTTTGTTTACTAGTTTCACATTGAAAATGCTTAAGGAACATATTTAAGTCCCCGGCAGCGGCGCCAAAAACTTTGATGTATAAGGAAAGCTTTAAATTTATAATACTAGTTTCACCGATTTTAATAAACTAAACACACGGGTAAAGTATAACCCTCGTTGGTAATATAAGATATAGGTAAGACCAGGTCGTATCCATAGGGACTTAGTTCGTTTGTATTAAGTATAAATGATTAGTAAACAAAAAAATAGTTAACAAATAGCAATTAAGATAAAATGAAGAATTCAAATGATAAAATGAATGATTGCTTGGATAGCTTAGTAATCTAGTGACAATGCTTATGTTTGATCTTAGTTCGATAATAGAGTGGTGCACAACTTATAACTTAGCCATTTTCGTCAAAAGAGCAATTTCATAACTTGTTAGGTTAAATTCAAGATTTATATTTATCCACCAAGAGATTTCTCTCAAGATAGTATTCTATATCAAGTCTAGATTATTATTAATTCTCCTAAGCGGATTTCTCCATTAAAAGGCTAGAAACGCAGACAAATTTCTAGAATTGCATGTAACAAATTGTTCTTTCGACCTATCCCAACAGGTTATATTCAATCAGTTTCAATAAATAAACATGATAAGACTAGAGATACAATAATTCACAGCATAAACTTGAAATTGATAAAGATCAAAGCATAATCATAAATCACTTTATTATATTCGTGTATCCAAGCAATCACAAGAGGTTCAGCCTCTCATGGCTAATGAGTTCATGACAACAGAAATGATTAAATAGTAAACAAGAGACATATGGATTGGATTGATCAAATGGATTACACTAGTGTCACAAGTAACCAAGAGTTCGACACCAACAAGTATATAACGCCCCTGTTCTGATTCATCCACAACTGCTTGTGGCTTAGGATCACGTTGTACTTCTTAACTTGACTTAGTGAAAATTGGTTGTAGAGTGGAGAGTTCAAATGCTTGCAAATGAGCTCTATTTATAGGCTTCTGATAGGCGAAGTACACCGTACTTCGATAGCTATTTTCTTGGCGCCAAAGTTTCATAAATGCAGAGGAAGTACGGCACACATCGGATATAAGACCGGCGCACTTTTACTAAATACTGCTTTTTGACTTTCCTTGACCGAGATAACAAGTGCGGCGCACTGAGCTGGAAAACTGGCGCACTTGCTTGGAATAAAGGACTAATATAATAGACTTCTTCTTTATTTACTTTGAATGATGAAATAGTAGTGCATTTTGATGTTTCTTGCTTCAGAGCACCCGAAAGTGATCCTGCATTCATTTCATGCTATTAAGTATCAAAAGTTCACCCTAAACGATCATAAAACATATAATATAATGCTCGAGAATATGTATAATTAGAGCGTTATCAATAGCCTAGTTTATCTCATCCGCCAACTTATGGCAAAATGTAACAATAAACCCTAATCAAGTCGCAAATCTAGCGCAAGCTAAGTAAGTACATAATTTTAAGCACAACAAGAAATCATAGCATGGCAATACACATTTTGAAAAGAAAATGTGTGTGGGTCGTATATGTGCATACACATACACTTAGGGTTTCAAAAGTTTTACTTGTGGTTTAACAAAATCGATTTGTACTTTTTAAAACTACATGTTTTAATTAGCAAGAAAGTACAAGTTAATTAGGAAAATGAACACTCGCAAACTTTTGTGAGAAAATGTAGATCTAGTGCAAGAACAACTCAAGTCTTGTGTGGAAACTCTAGTGTGATCACTCAAAACACCAAATGCAAGCTTTTAGTATCCAAGTCTTCTCAATATTCAACAAAAAGTGAAGTGTGTGTGTGTTTTGGGTGGTGTACAAACAACAAAAAAATGGAAGAACACAAGAAAATTGTGTGTTTGGGTCTATGTGACTCAAGTGTGTGATATAGGTGCCCTTTTATACTTGAATTCATGAGCTAGTAACCAAAAATCAACCTTAAGAGTACCATATGTGCATGGCTAAATAGAGAATGTCTTTGAATTGTTTTGGGGACCATATGTGGGGCGTACATGATGACATAGGAGGGAAGATCACAAAGGCTTGGACCTATTCGTTGAAAACCTTGAATCATAGTACTAGTTTGTTATAACGTAATGACAAGAACTAATGTGATGATCATGTGTGCATGAATCCGGCCATGCTTATGCACAAGGGACGAATTTTTGTAGTTTACTCTCTAAAATGAGTAGTGGTGTGAGCCGTGGTCATTTACTTGGTCGTTTGATGTTAAAACCGTGCACGGGTGACCTAAAATGCACTTTATGGGCGTTTATCGTGAGACTTGTAAAATAAAATGTCATGACACATAAAATAGCTCTAATAGAGTTGTAAAGTATTAATTTAATGTAGACCATGCCCGGTCTAGTGCCGTTACGCGTTAAAAGTTGTTTTTCACGTTACGCGAGGTCACCTCGCGGTTTTAGGTTTAAGTAAACACGTTAGGGTTAAAAGTACATGTTTTGAGTTTTTGGTCAAATATTGACTTATAAAATTGATAGTTTATTGAAAATGTCGCTTTCAGGCTTACGCAGTGTAAGTTTACAATTACGCGTAAAGGTAAATTGGTAACTGATAAGGATTTATTTGATACCTTTTTAAGAGGTCATTTAAGCCCAAAATCGTTATTATATGATCAAATATTGCCTCAAATAATTTCTTTTTGTATTTTAGGTACTTGGAACGAGAATTTTGGAAAATGGAGCTTTTTGGACGATTTTGGACACAAAGAGAAGAAAACGACTAAGTCATGGAAATTCTGTTAGAATTGAAGACCTGACGGCGTCAGCCTTTACCTTGTGACACCGTCAGCCTTTATTTTGAAGCTAGAAGAATTAACACACGCCGAGTCAGACATAAATCATGAATTTACACCTGACGGCGTCAGGTGTATTTTGGAGAAGGGTGTCACGTGTGAAGATTACAAGTGACGGCGTCAAGGCTAAATTTAAATGGCGACTTGCACAAGATGAAACCCTAATTATGGCGATCTGATGGCGCCAGGATCCATAACCTGACTCCGTCATCCTTGTAAATCTATATATAGTTTTGGATTTTTCATTCATTAGTGTGACACTTTGGAGGCTTAAACCCTAGACAAATTTTACAGCTTTTGTAAGGCTTTTACAGCCTCTTTTCATCCATGTTCAATTGAAGTTAAGTACTCCTTTAATCATTCAATATTTCTATGTGTTGTTTGATTATTTGTTTATCTTTTCTTCCTATTAACATGCTAGCTTAAGTTAATTAGTGTTTGCTTAGATCTAATGAAACCTAGTTATCGATTATTGATGCGTTGTCTATTGTTTAGTTGATTGATTCACGTTAGGCTAAGAAAACTGGCTGACTTCCTTTGTGTAACTAGCTTGAACATCTTAGAAAACGTAACCATATGTGCAATATAGGTTTTTCTCGTTGTATTTAATGCATGAGTTGATGTTAATGATTCTATGATAGTGTACTTAACGTGCGGTCATAGGAGAAATTGATATTCATAGAGTTGGGGAATTTAGCACGGCCTCGCGACTGGTATTAAGGAATACAACGCTTCAACTAAAACAACTGCACTGTGACATTCAACAAATCAATAAAAGATAACTAGGGAGTAATTAAGTCTAAGTAAACACGTTTGTCTCATTATAAGAAGTTCACCACTTTTACTTTTCTTGTCATTTTAATTTTTGTTTTATAAAAAAAATAGCTTTTGGATTAATTAACTAGCAACTAATTCCGCACACTTTTTCACAACCGAGATTTTTAATTGCTTTCATAAAATATAAAAATACAAAAATAGTCATCCCTCACCTCTGGACTTAAATTTAGATACATTTCAACCTAACGACACTATTCCCCTAAAGAACGATCAATCCCCCTGGTTTTACCTATACTACACTACAACGATCAGGTTACCTGGAGGATTGCAAGCTTCTCAAGATCCCTTGAGAAGTAAAACCTTTTGCGAGGGTTGCGATCCACGCATCAGTAACTTTCAAGTTAATAGTTTTAAGTAAATAGGTAAATAATGACTTGAAAAGTGCGAGTTGCTACACCACTATACACCAAAATAGAGATTTATGTTAGTTAGTTAGTATTTTAGTCCTCAAAATACTTAGTGAGAAAAGTTCGAATATTGGTGCTAATTTATCTTTATTTCAATACGCGGATGATACTCTTTTCTTTGGTGATTGGTCCAGACTCAATGCTATGCACCTTATTCACATTTTGAAATGTTTTGAGTTGGCCTCGGGTCTCAAGGTCAACATTTCTAAAAGTCGGCTAATGGGTGTGGGCGTTCCGATTAGTGAGGTCGACAATTTGGCCTCGTCTTTTGGGTGCACTTTTGACTCGATTCCATTTATTTATCTTGGCCTCCCGATGGGGAAAAAGATGAGGTATATTGACGGTTGGGATGTGGTTACAAACATGTTCCGCGAGAGGTTTTCATCTTGGAAGGCGAAAAGCCTTTCGATAGGTGGCCGCCTTACTATGGTTAAGTCAGTGCTTGGTAGCCTCCCGATATATTATCTTTCTCTTTTCAAAGTCCCCTCCTCGGTTGTTGAGACATTGGAATCTCTCCGAAGACGATTGTAGGATACTCATAAACATATACTCGTGTGGTCTTGTGATTTATGGTTCGAATATAAGAAGAAAACTAGTAAGAAGTTAGTGAGAGAAAGTAGAGAAGTTGGGAGCCTTTTAGAGAGAGAAAGAAAGAGAAATATGTATTAACTATGTGAAAAGGTCCAACCCTTCCCATGTGTGGGAAGGGCTATTTATACTTACAAATGGATGGATGCCTCTACTAGGCTGTGGAGCGAGCTGACAGAGGGTAAAATACCCGACTCGACACCACGAATACGAACTAATATTAATCTACGTACTTACTAATATAATAAATACTACGAGCTACATGATGCTTAACAATACTTGGGTTGACTGAATCTTCAATAAGAAAAACGTATTCCTAACAATCACCCCCTAAGGGAGGTCACCCCGGAAATTAATCATTGAATTCCAGCATTTAAATCTTTGTCAATATCTTTGTAGCTCGCAGTTGTTGATTCTTCATTATGAGAACTTTGTGCTTTCAGCAGCGGACTCGAGATGACTTGTTTGATGTATAGGATGATCTTTGGCATTGCTTCGAGTTCATCATCCAAATGAGTACCTTCAAGTCACCTTTGAGTAGACATGTCTCGATGTGATGTTGTGACTATCTTAGTATTGGCATGCTCACACTTTTCTGGATCATGATCTTCTGCATCAGAATTGTGGAAGCATAGTTGAAGCCCATTCTATGATCATGATTTCTTTGAATTTGATGTTAAAGTGTGAGCATGAGGTGATGGATCGACATCTTTTCTGCAATCAGCAACAATCGCCAACTTTTTGTCTCCGGTGGTTAAACGCCTTCCAACATGCCCATACATCTTTGTTGAGTGAATCTCCATGGTTGAATAGGTCTGAATACTCCTGTTAGGTGTCGGTATGAGCATGTGGAACTAGAGTGATGGTGGTGAAAGTGATAAGTTTGGTATGTTGAGCTGCATGAAAATTGGTTAGTAATAAACATACCAACACTTACAAGTTCGGACTTCGAGATCGTCAACAGCATAGTGTGAAGACTTTCTCTAATCCTTACCAAGGCCGTTCCTAATCGGATATCCCCGAAAGGGCTTACACTGACATACCGAAGTACATCAACGATTAGGTGAGTCGCTGGAGATCACCCCATGACTGTAGACCGTTTTGGAACACCACCGAGAACACTAAGCATAATCCACGAGAGATTACCGAAGTGACCTGCTGTCAGGGCTGTTGATGTTGACCCTGGCAGGAATTTCCACTCAATCATTGGGAATCACATACGTATATTCCCTCATAAGTTTTCTTGGCAGATTGCTAAGATCTGCGTAGGACTCATAAAGTTACCACTGGTGTCCTTAATGTTGACCAACCAGGGTAGAAGTAGCACGTGTTCCTATGAGATCTTTTGATGCATCTCGTGGCTCTAGACTCGATAAGTGCATTATTTGGTCGTCGGAGACTGGAGCGGTGTCTCCTGTTACAATATCAACATAGCTCGTAATGAGCGGTCGATAGATTATGCAGGGTTCCCCGTGAGAATGAAACAAGCTCTTTTGAAAGAACTTGAGTGGTTAGAAGGTTTAGTGCAGTGCGTCACTGGGTCCATGACGTCTTGTCTTCATTACCGATGTTACCTTAGTAACAATCAGTAGCATATGAATTGAACCCGGTTTCTGCCCTAAGGTTGAATAATTGGAGGGCTATTTCTTTTCACCCTTTCTCATTTCGTTTCTTTTTAATTCTTCAACCCCTTAAGTGCTTACCGAGACTTCATTACTAGAACCTTGTTGGGTTTGTTCCAGTCCTAGCTCAATCTCAGTCGGCACTCTTCCCTTTCCCACTTTTCTCCTTTTTTCAATCAATCCTAAGGACTTCTATTCTATCTATTAGATTGTCCCTGGGAAGATCCCTCCGGTTCTGGTGGATCATGGGAGCTCATACCTAACCTTACCATCCTTATAACTCCATGCATTAAAGTAAAGTGGTCGGTCTTTTGGTATCTTTCCACAATCGCCATTTAACCAAATCATTGAAAATTCTCTCAAAGTGTTTATGATTAAGAAACAAATTTTGCTAGCACTTTGAGAGTTTTGTAATTTTCAAATGCTCCCCCTTAACATGTGCTCATAGGTTTTTGATAGAAATTTGCACATGTCGGGGTGAGTTGCACTTTTGAATTGATCCACTCTTAATAGACATATACCCTAGGGACACGTTTACGTTGCTTAGTTAAAGGGATCCATTATCAGCTTTTAGGTGATAACTAGCCCTAATAACTAACTTGAAGTTGTTAACATTCCTTAAAAAGGAAGTTAGACCCGTCAAAGTAAACATCTAAGAAGAGCTTCTCGAAACGGTACTTTCTATTTGGATAAATCCTTTCGAATTCTAACATTTGTATTTCGTCAATTCATGAGTCAATTCTGAGTCACGCTCACATGAGATGCCAAATCTTTTAATTCACCACAAGCCATTTTGCTCCCCCTCAATATGTGCATTGATTCAATTTTAAAAATTAAAAAAATTTAGCACATACGGGAGAGCGTACATTTTAGTCCAAAAGCATCACATTTTATATCAGATTTCATATTTAAATCACATTCTCTCCCCCGATCAGAAAATTTCAAATCATTTGAGATTTTGTGATCCCAATTGATTTAAATGAGTTTAGAAAAATGGGAGAAAATGTGGTCAGATTTTAACATGTACTGATTTTTGAGACACTTTTTCACTGCTGCTGGTGCACAAAGTTTAGAAAGGTGCAGGAAATTTTGAGCAAATACGCTCCCCCTCAATTAATGACCCGTTTTCTATCTAAAGAGCTGTAGTCATTAAGTTGAGCGGCAAGGTATTTGAGAAAATTTAAGTCCAATAGCCACCTTGTAAACCACAAAAACTCTCTTGAAGAATCTTAAATGAGAGAGATTTTGGGATAAAGAAGACTTCTCTTCTTTTTCAAGAAATGATGCACTGAAACGTACATTAGATCGAGGGTGCACGGATGTAACGTAATCCATGCCCGGGTGAGGTTCACCCGTTGTTAGGAACAACCGTTTTTTTGGCGACGTGTTTTCCTCATTTTGAAAAGCGGGTTGCTATCTGAAGTAATAGCAAGCCATAATTTTACGAACGGGTTACAGTCTGAAATAACTGCAAGTCATTTTAGGCATGTTTTGAAAACATTTTTAACTTCTGTTCGAACTTCATTTAAAGATCCGTGTCATTATTGAATGACATTTCTAGGTCCGTAAATGTTATCGATGCCAGAAGACATGCCTTGAAAAACTACAGAATGGAGTGTACGCTTGGTTTTTAAAGAATGATTTAGCGATGCACTTTCCTTACATTGAATTCCAACGAGGACTGAAAACCGGTGTTTCATTTTGAAATAACACTCGTGGAATCCATGGAGATTTAAAACTCTTTTTCCGTTGAAAAGTTGATTGAGAAACTCGGTGTTTCTCTCGGAGTTTTAAAATCTGAAAAAGAAGATTTCCCTCTAAAGTTGAACCACATGGGTTCTTTTTGAAGATTTGTTTTTGTGATAAATGGAAATCTTCCGGCATTAGAGATGTTGAAAGCAGAGTCATTCTCATAATGCATCGAAAGCATTTAAGATTTTGAAAATTTGAAAGAATTTGAACGACTTTGCTTTGGTCTCCACAATTGCTTTACCGGTGTAAAACGACAGTGTAGAGTTTGAGAAACATGTTTCACATCATTTAAATCCAGTTTCAAGTATGGCCTTTTGAAACATTTAATCCTCCTCAAAGTATGTTTCATAATAACCATTTTGATAATAGTTGAAATTTTTGACGAAACATATCTTGACTTTAAATGACATGTACATGCTCACAGAAAAATGCATCAGGTAGAAACAAGCATACATATGAATCAACACCTCATTCTAAATCAACCAAAGTGCACAGAGTTCACAAATAAACACACATGATCACAGATTAATTCATTCTTTCACTCGAAATTTTCCAACTCTTATCATGGTTTAGGATTATGATTTAACTTTGCACGCATGCAAGCATCATAATGCATGAATATTGTTCAGCAAAACGACCTAGTAATAGCAGCAAAGAACATCGACATTTTATGCCCTATATCTCATGATTTCAACCTATGTTGTTTCTAATCAAGCAAGCACTTAAACAAGCATTCATTAGTATTCTCTAAGGCAATATGAACTAATTAATTAGATTAAAACACATCAAAGAGAGATGCTCCAATCGATAATTACATAAACCTTAGTCTCTGATTATGCCTTTTTGACCGTTGAGCTCATTTAAAACATTTTTGTAACAATTAATCAACAACTAATTAGAAACCCATAATCGTGGAAAATAATCGAGGATCAAAAATCATTAGTCGGTATTGTTGAGGTTTTTCATGAAGAATTATGATAAGGTGTGCCAACTTCATGAAGTTGTGAAAATTTTATCCCCTTCAAAACATGTTCCATTTTGACGGAGCAGAGCAATATATGTTTTAATGGAGGAACATAGTTTCGAAGATAAGAAGTTTGCACACGGAGAAAGAAGATTCTTTTTGTATTTTTGAAAAGTTTGTTATATGTTTTACTTTATTTTGAAAAAGATATTTAAAAAAAATTATGGTTTAAGATATGTGCAAGATATCTTATTCAATTTAAGAAGATGATGATGTAAATACCAAAGTAAGAATATCGTTCTGCACGTGTAGGAATCAGTAGTCAACGTCTCTTAAACTTTCACCACCAAAGCTTTCGAGGCTCACGAATAATCGTCTGAACTTGTGGTTGCCATGATGTAATCTTAAACGGGATTTTACAACTCTTGTGACTTAAACCGAGAGATCGATTCTTACCCGGGATTTTACTAAAGTCAACAAAAGAAACCAAAAGATGCAATATGCGAGTTAGACTTGAGTGA
Organism: Artemisia annua; assembly: GCA_014162995.1. Classification (NCBI taxonomy): domain Eukaryota; kingdom Viridiplantae; phylum Streptophyta; class Magnoliopsida; order Asterales; family Asteraceae; genus Artemisia; species Artemisia annua. Next base: position 26,137 of record LBNU01035127.1, read on the forward strand.
CATCTTGGATAAGTCACAATTAGCACTAAGTGTCAAGTCGCGACAAGTCAAGTTACAATAGATCCGATCGTAATAAGTCAAGTTGTAAAGATTAACTCACAACGTCAAATTACAATCAGACTAATCGAAACGACTTAAGTCACAACAATTCACCAAATGCAAGTAGTTAACAAATCACTAGAATCTCACAACTAAGTTAATTGCTAGACACCACCAAATCGCTTAATTTTAGCCTCCTCATTGTGAAGCTTTGGTAGCTTCCCCCCAAAC